>JAURVB010004777.1:0-13296 GCA_033002965.1 Piper betle
CCACTCTCTTCAGAAGTGGGAGGAGGACTTGGCCAATGAGAAGTTGGGATCCATTTTGGAATGCCAAGAGGATTGAGAGAGTGATATTTCCTCGCATGGCCTTTCCTTGCACTAGGGAGAAGGTGTCACCCATGGCGTTAACAACTTGGAACATTAGAAAAGTTGACCACAATGGCAGCAACCGAAGAACCAATTCTGCATTCTTAACTTCGGTTGAAGAGCACAACCTCCATTGCCTTTCATGGGTAACAATTTCAGCTGGTGACTCGATGATGGAAGCTTTTTCTAGCCATCTATTTAATTTTCAAGCATTTTACAAGAACCAATAGGTATTATTCAAAAATGTTTCAGCATTCTTTAGTCAGGATATAATAGAGGTAAGACTTCAAGAAAGAAAGAAATCCTGCACCTTAATTTGCTATGAGCGGCAGGGTTATGATCGCCTGCCAATCCTTGTCTCTCAACTTGGTTTTTCTCCTCATTCATGATCTCATCTCCCTCGGTTGTTTGAATTTCCTCCCTCTGCGGCGCATTGCCAGCGGGTGTTGGGTTTCTATTCTTTCGACAACTGTTGCATTGACTAATATTACCAAGAAGGATTACCAATTGTGCTCTAAAGTAAATCAAATAAAAACATAAATGCATGTTATATACGTTACCTCCCTTCTTTATGGATCAAGCTGGAATCTGTGGGATAAGGGAGATGCCTCTTCCTGACTGCGGCCACTACTACTTTTAAGACGTCGATTATTGGGTAGTTGATTTTGGGGTGGTTCTTAACTTCATCTCTTTCTTTATTGAATGAGCGCTTGCCCAGGATGTACATTATGGAAGTCATTGCTGTCAATCCACAGGAGAGGATGCCTCCAAACAGCCACCAACTATCTTGCTTATCTTGCTTATCTTGCTTATGTTGCTTTAATTTCGGATGACGTCTGCGGACGAAGGTGGAGGCGATAAGACCACCAACTGTTCCTAGTAGCCGCCCGGCATTCAACCATATATAAGCTTTCCCTTTTGCCTTCTCTTCGTCTTGAATTCGACACTTAAATTGGTCATATCCGAAAGCAAAGAGCGTGTGCTTTTGCATACCCTCTCCAATAGTTGTGAGCAGCAAGGACATTCAAAATAAGGCAATGCTAGGTCCCCCGGGAACTTTTGATGCTGCGAACGTAAATAGCCCAAGTCCCTGCACATGATCTTCTTTTGTTGTCAGAAATTGAAAAGAATTTTATGGTTGCCTGCGGGTAACCAAGTATCAGATGCAAAGAAATGAATGATGTCACGATTATGAAGGGGAGTAAAGAGAAGCCGACAGGATGGCAGCGGGCAGATGCTGCATGTTTAGCATAATTGGCTCCAACAATGGAGAACAAAGAAGTGAGTGCTTCCTTGAGATTTATGACCATGGCAGCTCCGTAGATGAGAGTATTCCATTTGCCAGTAAGGAAATCATGTAATATTACCAAGAAGTGAGTGTACACGCCTGTTATCATGTAATTGGCAAAACGGTTGCTCACGACTACACCTGCCATATTTAACATGATAAAATCATAATTTACACCAATTAATTACAGATGCATTTTGACCGGCTATTTTTATTTATTTATTAACCAAAATCTCAGCTCATAAAAGTCGTGAATTTGAACAATTTTTCTATGTTATTTTCAAGTTGATCAATAACACAAGTCTAAAACACGGCTCGGACATCTGACTTGCGACTTCTGCCACATGTCATTTCTAGAGCTTTAATGGAAGATATATAAAAGCAAAGAGACTACTAGGTGAGATTTTACCTATTAAAAGCAAGCTGACTCCCAGGCAGAGAAATACTTCAAGAAGCGAACTCTCAGCGAGCTGAAATCTACCCTCAAGCTTGAGATCAAAACCATCTTGGTAAGTCAAGCTATATCTCTATGCCACTCTATGTTCTTTCTTTTCTACCTAGCAAATGCTCGTTCTTTTCTACCTTCTTCAGATAGAAGACGAAGACCAATAATTGACTCCAACTCTTCAAATATCTGTCCTTTGCACCTGTAACCAACAGTGCTTGTCCAGTTCACAAAAATGGTTGCGTAGTGACTTGTGTTAATCTTCTTAAAGATGATCAAATTAAAGCGGCTGTTAGACGTGTCTGAGAGTTGCAAGAGTTCAAATTGCCAATCAAACAGCTGTTTCAAGGTTTTAGTGGTATATATCTTGCCTCTACAAGCTAGTTTATCCATGGTAAATACTAGTACAAGTGGTGCGCTTACCCTCTTGTTGATGCATTTATCATTACAATTTATTAGCTTTTCGACTATTTACTATTATTGTACCGTTTACCATTTCCCCCGGTCTATTATTATCAATTTTTGACCACTTTGATTGATGAGTAAATGGATAACTATCCGTAAATTTTAACTTAAAATTTAAAAATGTTTTGTAATACAAAATCCTTGTTAAAATTATATTGGTATCATTTAGATAATATATTTATGTCAATCTAACTTTTAAAATGATTTAATAATATAAATTGTAATTAAATATATTAAAAGTATTACTTTTTATTCATATTAATTAATATAATAATATTTTTATTTTTAAAAATAAATAAAATAATAAATTGGTGAAACGATAGCGACAACTGCTTCTATCACCACCATTTCAAAATAAAATCAATGCGGTTAATTTACCACTTTATTTTATCATTTTTAAAGGGTGAAAAAATTACTACGTTATTTTAATTTAATTTAAATCAAAACCGTCCGTAAAACAGTAAACCTGTTGACTACTTGCAGCCGTAGTCTAGATCGATTGATAGTTATACTAAATCGTTGTCCTAGCTGATTGTGTCAACTGATTATACATACACGTTGAATTATTTAAAACCATGAGAACTTTTATTCCTTTCCCATACGCACATGAGTCATGTTGCTCTATTTAAGGCAATGATCAATAGCACATACTCTGCAAGAGTGTCAACACTTCCGGATCAGACAATCTTTTTGTTATACAAAGTTGATGAGCATAATTTTTCATGAGACAGAAAAGCCACTTGATGCTCCTGTGATGATTGTCTAAGCCTATATACCCCACAAGCAGCAGTCCTTGGTATCTCTCATTCTATTGTAGCCAGCCCATACTTATAAAAGCTGCGATTATCCTTTCCCCACTTGAAAAACAAGCTAAAATCATCGTCGTCATAGGCCGGCACCCACCTCTCTCCCTCCAACATCACCACGGCAAATGTTCCCTCCTGTGGCTTCTATCCTCTTGGCCACTTCAATCGAGCTTTTTTCACTCTTCTCTTTTCCCATTGAACGCATGATTTTCAATACATACTAACACCATCAATTTACACCATTTGCACAATTAGTGCCATGAAGAGAAGGCTCAATTGATGTCTTGTTAGGCTTCCGATGCTGCCTCTTACTGAATGCGTAAGATGAACAGTGATTGGTGTTTGTTGATTTGAACCGGTCTTCAAAATCCCTTGCTGCAGCGCCCTTGTTGTCACCACTGATAAGCTTCTTGTCCCTGCTCATGGACGCCCCATGAGCTGCAAACCAATTGAATGCACCAATGCTCTTCCCACTTCCACTGTCCACAAATTTGAAAAGAGTCATTTGGGTATCAACATTGGCTGAGTAACGAGCTCTCTCCTCTTCTGGATTGAACAAATATGCAGTTGGACTTCTGTTTATTCCGGCATTCTCCACATCCCCTGTTACAAGAAACAATCAGCACAACTGCACATGGAACAAATTATGATATGAATCTCTCTTAACACACCTGTGTTGATGAAAATGGAACCGGGCTTGAGGTTGTTATGAGACTAGACTATACATTACTCGACCCCAAAGAAGTGATGGAATAGACCACATACTGAAAATATCCACCAGGCCCTGCATGAGTGTGAGTTCCACCAATTGCAACATTCTCTTTATTTAAAACCACATGGTTGCTCATGAGTACATCTGCCATATTTAACTTGGAGATAATCATAATTTGCACCAATTAGTTACAGATGCATTTTAACCGGCTATTATTATTTATTTATTAACCAAAATCTCAGCTCATACAAGTAGTGAATTTGAACAAGTTTGCTTTGTTGTTTCCAAATTGATCTAAAATGCGGCTCAGACATCTGACTTGCGACTTCTGCCACATGTCAATTGTAGAGCTTGAATGGAAGATATATAAGATCAAAGAGACTAGATGAGATTTTACCCATTAAAAACAAGCTGACTCGCCAGGCATAGAAATACTTCAAGAAGCGCTCTCTCATTGAGCTGAAATCTACCCTCATGCTTGAGATCAAAACCATCTTCGCTAATCAAGCTACATCTCGATGCCATTCTATATTCTTCTTTTCTACCTAGCTAAGGCTCTGCTTTGTATCATCACCAAGACTAACTTCCTTGTTAAGATAGAGGACGAATGCACTTGGAACCAGCAGTGCTTGTCCGATCCCCAAAAATGATTGGGCATTGACGTGTCTTAATGCAAAACCACATGGTTTAATTTTTTTCTTTAATAAAAAAATTCCATATTGAACAACCCATGGGGCCAATCCCATGGGTTGGTCAAAACCTTAACTTGGTCTGGGGAAGACGTTTTATAAAAAAATAAACAAAAAAACTTAGGATTAATCTTGGGCTTGGTCTATAAGTAGGGATGGAGACTTCTTTATCACTCGCCCACTTCTTTTGTTCTTCTTATTTTCTTTTCTCTTGGTCACAGTGGAGGTGTAGGTGCTCGTTAGTGATTTTCTTGCTTGGTATTACGTCCCTTTTTCTAATTAAGTCTTATTTAGTATATACATATAGTAGTTATAGCTCTCATTGCTTGAATGGAAGCATCTGCATATATGGTATAATATGTGATATAATAAATTGGATGCTCTTTTGGTTTAGTAATGTTTGGACATAAATGTTTATATTTGTGTATATGATTTATTTTGGATACATTTAACGTTAATTACATTAGTAATGTTTTTGGGTTGTTCAAGATTATGGTTAATTAAAGTAGATATTATGTAATTATAATGGATACTTATATTTTTAATAAATTATTTCGTTAAATGCCTAATTTATTTAGATGATTGTAGCTAAATACAATTATATGATATTTAAAACTTTTATATGAATTATAATGCATAAACATGGGTATTTAGTATTGACGAATTAAATTATAATAAATTACTATTATATTATAATTAGAAATAACATTTACAAATACACACATTCATGCATGTGGCGTGCTTGTAGATTTAAATATTTACATGATATTGAGATATTTCCTTTTGTTAAGGTTAAATCATGCATATAGGTTAAATATTTATACTGAAATTAATTTATATGCCCAAATTAAGATTGTGGCGCAACACACAATTTTATATAGATGGATGAAGAGAGGACGCGATGAAATGCCAAAGCGGAGTTGCACCTCATTATTTTGACCACTAGACTTCCCTCATTACTTTTGGATGTCATGCATGGGCATAGGAGAGAGTTCTTAGGTCATGGTTCATAAATTTTATTATATTATGTTTTGTACCTTAAACTATGTTGATGTTCAATGCTTATTTACGATCATGTTTATATAAGATAATCTCTTGGCTTGCATAATTTATTCTGCTCTCCTCTATTTACTACTAACTACTTAATTATTACTATATTAAGCATTTATATTGGTGGATTATTCTCTTGCCCGATTGATTTTTATATATATAGTGACGGCTCGATACGATTCAGGGCAGGTCATTACAATTTAATCGCGAGAGTTGCCAGAGATCAAATTAAAGTGGCTAATACATGTGGTTGAGAGTTGCCAGAGATCAAATTGCCAATCAGCCAGCAGTTTAAAGGTTTTAGTGGGATATATCTTGCCTCTACGAGCGAGTTTATCCATGGAAAATACTTATGCATTTGGTGCTCTTATGCCTGGTCTAAGGTATTTATCATTATTATTTATTAATTTTTTATCATTAACTAGTACCGCACTATTTACCATTTTTCGGATCGTCTACCGTTACTGAGTTTTGACCACTTTGACCAATGGTAAACGAATAACTATTGGTAAATTTTAACTTCAAATATAAAAATCTTTTGTAATGAAAAATAGTTGTCAAAATTATAAATTTGGTATCATTTAAATCGTATAGGGTGTGTGAGTAATCTTCTTGTACGTCTCTATTTATTTGATGACTGTAATCTTTGATTGAAGTAGTGAATTGTTCATTGTTGCCCGTGGTTTTTGACTCTCGAATGAAAGAGGGTTTTCTACGTTAAATCTATGTGTTCTTTTGGTTTTTGTTTTATTTTATTTCTCAGGTATTATTTTTCCAAAATCGTGTATTCGCTATTGTTGATCTCCAATTTAGAGGATTTTCTCAACATAAGGCACCCACAAATTGAGAATTACCATCAACTTTCCTCACTTCGTACTCCTGACCAGTATTTTGTCCACAAGGCTGTCCTCCTATGACCTCTTGGCCACTTCAATCAAGCTTTTTTCACTCTTCTCTGTTCCCATTGAACGCATAATTTTCTTTGCATACTAACACCATCAATTTACACCATTTGCACAATTAGTGCCATGAAGATTAGGCTCAATAGATGTTTTGTTAAGCTTCCGATGCTGCCTCTCATTGAATGCGTTCGAGATGAATAGTGATTGGTGTTTCTTGATTTGAACCAGTCTTCAAAATACCTTGCTGCCCCTTGTTGTCACCACTGATAAGCTTCTTGTCCTTGCTCATGGACGTCTCATGTGTTGCAAACCAATTGAATGCACCAATGCTCTTCCCACTTCTACTGACCACAAATTTGAAAAGAGTCATTTGGGTATCAACATTGGCAGAGTAACGAGCTCTCTCCTCTTCTGGATTGAACGAATATGCACTTGGACTTCTGTTTATTCCGGCATTCTCCACATCCCCTGTTACAAGAAACAATCAACACAACTACACATGGTACAAATTATGATATGAATCACTCTTAACACACCTGTGTTAATGAAAATGGAACCGGGCTTGAGGTTGTCATGAGCCTGGACAATACATTGCTCGACCGAAGTAACAATTGCATCAAAGGATTGTTGAACAAACCCCAAAGAAGTGATGGAATAGACCACATACTGAAAATATCCACCCGGCCCTCCATGAGTGTGAGTTCCACCAATTGCAACATTCTCTTCATTGTAGACGTTTCCAAACCTAAATGCGATCACCAACAAATCAAACCACAGTCACTTTAACTTAACAAAAGTGCTAGCCACTGACTTGCCTGGTTTTGAGCCTCTCAATAACTTTGATGGCTACCAACTGGGTAGCCATGCCGGCGTCCAAGTTCACAAATGAAAATCTTGCCGCACCTTGGATTTCTGCGACAACGAATGCTCGTGCCCGAAGCCAAAAGTGTATGCCGGCGTTATTCTGTGGCATGTTGGCGTAGCCCATCAAGTTAACATCCGCTGCCGGACCTTTCATATCATAGCACCCCAATCCGATCAGATAGTCGTCCCTTCTAGCTCCCTTTGCTAGGAAGGAGATGATAAAATACAAGAAAACCCATTTGGGAGATGAGTCGTTTTGGTGTAGTGGAGTTACACTTCTCTTCATCTCTAGTTGGAGCATATGGTGTTCTATTGATTCAAATGTTTGGTATTAAATAGTTAGTGTTGGATATGATGTCTAAGTATTGTTTGACATGAATGAAGAATACTTTTGTTCTGTATGCACTGGACGTGGGTATCATAATAGGGATATTCACTTGGGTTGCAACTCCCCTGGGTTTTCTAAGCCGTGGGTTTGGTGTTGATCCTCAGTGATGCGGCTTTAATCACAATTACATATTAGATAAAAATTATTTGTGCAAGAACAAACATTTTTAATCGCTCAATACTTGATTCTTTTTTTGAAAAAAGAGCCCATATCATAATCTGGCCTGCGTATTGGGATAGACACACAGGGGACAGTATTTGATCTCTAATTTTGCCCTTTTTTTCTGTACATCCCCTTGGGTGGGTGGCATTCCTAATAATTACTCCCTAATCTGAATAAAAAACATTTTTAACCCCTATATCCAACGCTCAAAACTCAAAACTCTAGATAAATAGAGCTGAGTTTGAAGTTTAACCTAAACAGAACCTAATTCAATTTGTTCAATGAGGAGGCACGTCAACGCCTCCCTCGACAAAACTTATCTAGCTGAGTTTTTGTGTGGCTTAAGAACAGTCTATTTAATAAGAGTTCGAAGTATAATTTAATGTTGATACTCAAATTTATTGCTCAAGTCAATGTATTTTTTTTAATATCTCTTTTACAAAGTATATACACACGAATACTCTACCATAACTAATATACTTTTAAGAATTTAAGTCTAAGCCCATTTTAGACAGTTGTTGATCTTAAACAGGTATGTAGTTTGGTGATACCTCCTCGCCTCAAAGCTTTGATATGTAGGGCATGTTTACAAGTCCTCTCCCCCAGCGCTCCATCCCTTCTTTTAATCCTTCCTCCTCCTCTCTAGATAGCATCTCTTTTCTTCTTCTTACCGTATCATCAATACTTCTACAAATATTTGAACTTAAATCTTACTCGAAAAGGAATTTATGTTTAAAGATTAGTATCTCAAAAATCCATATTTTTCTATTTATATTTGTACTCCTTTTTTAAAAAATATTTCAATATTTTTTATTTACTATTCATTTTGTTTAATCCGATGAGAGAGTAACCATACTTTTTAAGATTTGTTTATTTTTCTCGGTTTTCCTTTCTTGTTTTATTTTTCCATTGTTCATGTCTTTATTCTCTTTTTTCCCCCTATTGCTACCCTTATTTTGAAATTTTATTTTATCTTTTTTCCAAAATGTGTTTATTTTTTACATTAAATGCTTTTTCACTTTCTTCCACATTTATTTTTTTAATATTTGAGTTTTCTGTTGTCTACCCTGGGGGGGTGCAGAACACAAAAATAGGCCTCGGTTACAACATTTTCAAACTTGGAATTTATACTTTTCAACACTTTTTCAACCGTTCTTTTATCGGCAATATCATTAATATATTCCTTTGTTTTATTCACAATGACAATAATTCTACAAGATAAATCTTTCACATTATCACATTTTTTCATTCAAATATTATCAAAAACACCTTTTAAATTTTAAATTTTGCCTAAATTACATAAAATAGAGATTATTGAGAAAATAAGAATAAAATTTTACAAAAATAATATAGGAGCGTAGGGTGGAGGCAGCCCGTGTTTTGTCTTCTGTTTTTTTACTGTTTAGAAGGAGGGTAGAGAACCCGTTTAAGTACATACCAGGTCATATATTTTCAAAAACTTACAACATATGCCATTATACATAGAATTACAACTTACCTCAATTTTAACAGGACATGATAGCATGAGGGAGAAATTGGCATCTAGCAGAGAGACAACATCAACATCAATTTATCCACGTACAGAGAGACAGAATCTCACACTCACGTCTCTATTATTTATTATACCCTCGTACAGAGAGACAGAATCTCACATCTCCATGTATGTCAAGTTGACGACATCAAATTAGAAGCAATCACAATCAACTTGACTAGGTTCAACATTCTTGTCGTCATCAGCGTCGTGTAGGCTGTGTACTTTGGTCCTCCTTGGGCCTTTCATGATCTGCCGAAACAGATGGCTGCTGATCTTGGCTACTGCCCGCGGCATATTTTCTTGAGATGATGCAGTAGAAGAAGAGATTCATAGTACTCATCCCAGCAATCATGAAGTAAACGATATGAAGCTTACCAGTATCTAACTCGTCCCCAATCCAGAAATGTTTGGTTGCTCCCAACCTGCTAAATAAATGGACTGCAGCTAAGATGAGTGAGTTGAGGAGGCAGCCCGCTCCTTTCACACTCTCAGAAATAAGACGGTAGGAAACTCTCAATTCTTGAGGGACTCTTGTATCAAAAAAATCTGAAATTCCATCCTCGGCAAAGCCAACTGCTGCCCCTAGCAAGAAACATTGAGGGACTAGCCAGAAAATAGACATATCCGCTTTAACTTCATCAGGAACGACATGATTCAATCTCTGACGTTCTACGATGCCAGAAACAATGCAACACAAGATGGAGATGAACAATCCCATCCCAATGCGAACTAAGGGAGGAATCCCGTCTTTGAGCGTGGCCACTGTCTTCAGACGTGGGAGGAGGACTTGGCCAATGAGAAGTTGGGATCCATTTTGGACTGCCAGGAGGATTGAGACAGTGACATATCCTCGCATGGCCTTTCCTTGCTCTAGGAAGAAGGTGTCACCCATGGCGTTAACAACTTGGAACATTAGAAAAGTTGACCACAATGGCAGCAACCGAAGAACCAATTCTGTATTCTTAACTTTGGTTAAAGAGCACAACCTCCATTGCCTTTCATGGATAACAATTCGAGCTGGTGACTCGATGATGGAAGCTTTTTCTAGACATCTATTTAATTTTCCAAGCATTTTATAAGAACCAATCGGTATAATTCTAAAATGTTTCAGCATTCTTTGGTCAGGATATAATAATGGTAGAGTTAAAAAAGAAAGAAAGAAATCCTGCACCTTAATTTAATATAAGCGGCAGGGTTATGATCGCCTGCCAATCCTTTTCTCTCAACTTGGTTTTTCTCCTCATTCATGATCTCAGCTCCCTCGGTTGTTTGAATTTCCTCCCTCTGCGGCGCATTGCCAGTGGTTGTTGGGTTTCTATTCTTTCGACAAGTGTTGCATTGATTAATATTACCAAGAAGGATTACCAATTGTGCTCTAAAGTAAATCAAATAAAAACATAAAAGCATGTTATATACGTTACCTCTCTTCTTTATAGATCAAGCTAGGATCTGTGGGATAAGGGAGGTGCCTCTTCCTGACTGCAGCAACTACCACTTTTAAAACGTCGATTATGGGGTGGTTCTTAACTCCATCTCTAGCTTTATAGAATGAGCGCTTGCCGAGGATGTATATTATGGATGTCATTGCTGTCAATCCACAGGAGAGGATGCCTCCAAACACCCACCAACTATCTTGATTTAAATCGGGACCACCTTTCCTGACGAAGGTGGAGGCGATAAGACCACCAACTGTTCCTAGTAGCCGCCCGGCATTCCACCATATATAAGCTTGCCGTTTTGGCTTCCCTTCGTCTTTCATTTGATACTTAAATTGGTCATATCCAAAATCAAAGAGAGTGTGCTTTTGCATACCCTCTCCAATAGTTGTGAGCAGCAAGGACACGCAAAACAAGGCAACGCCTGCTCCCCCGGGAACTCTTGATGCTGCGAACGTAAATAGCCCAAGTCCCTGCACATGATCTTCTTTTGTTGTCAGAAATTGAAAAGAATTTTATGGTTGTCTGCGGGGAACCAAGTATCAGATGCAAAGAAATGAATGATCTCACGGTTATGAAGGGGAGCAAAGAGAGGCGGATAGCATGGTAGCGGCCAGATGGTGCATGTTTAGCATAATTGGCGCCAACAATGGAGAACAAAGAAGTGAGTGCTTCCTTGAGATTTATGACCATGGCAGCTCCGTAGATGGGAGTATTCCATTTGCCAGTAAGGAAATCCATGTACACGCCTGTTATCGAGTAATTGGCAAAACGGCTGCTCACGACTACACCTGCCATATTTAACATTGAGAAAATCATAATTTACACCAATTAGTTACAGATGCATTTTAACTGGCCATTATTATTTATTTATTAACCAAAATCTCAGCTCATACAAGTCGTGAATTTGAACAATTTTGCTATGTTGTTTTCAAGTTGATCAATAACACAAGTCTAAAACAGGGCTCAGACATCTGACTTGCGACTTCTGCAACATGTCATTTCTAGAGCTTGAATGGAAGATATATAAAAGCAAAGAGACTACTAGGTGAGATTTTACCTATTAAAAACAAGCTGACTCGCCAGGCATAGAAATACTTCAAGAAGCGCACTCTCAGCGAGCTGAAATCTACCCTCATGCTTGAGATCAAAACCATCTTGGCAAGTCAAGCTACATCTCTATGCCATTCTATATTCGTTGTTTTCTACCTCCTTGCAAATGCTCTGCTTTTTGTCATCACCAAGACTAACTTGCTTTTTCAGATAGATGACGAAGACCCAATAATTGACTCCAATTCTTCAAATATATGTCCTTTGCACCTGTAACCAACAGTGGTTGTCCAGTCTACAAAAATGCTTGCGCAGTGCTTGTCTTAATCTTCTAAAAGATGATGATCAAATTAAAGCCGCTTTTACATGTGGCTGAGAGTTGCAAGAGATCAAATTGCAATCAACCAGCTGTTTCAAGGTTTTAGTGGCATATATCTTGCCTCTACAAGCTAGTTTATCCATGGTAAATACTAGTACAAGTGGTGCCCTAACGCTTTGTCGATCGATAGCATTTATCATTATAATTTATTAATTTTTTTACTATTAACCGTTTTTAATCATTTGATCAATTGTTGGGTTTCTATTCATTTGATCAATCATTAATGCATTAGTATTATCAAGTTAAGGATTATAGAAAGTACTCTTAAGTATATTTATTCATGTTATATTGTATATACCTCTCTTGATCGTTGATCAAGCTAGGATCATGTGGCATAAGCAAGGTGCCTCTTCCTGACTGCGGCGACGATCACTTTTAGAACGACGAGTATAGGGCTCTTCACTCTAATTCTAGTTTTATGAAACTAGAGATTGCCTAGATTATGGAAGTAAGCACCGCCAAGCCAGGGGAAAGGATGCCTCCAAACGCCCACCCATCATATGTTTGCATTTATTTCGGACAATAGTCATCTGAGGAAGGTAGAGGCAGTAAGGCCACCAACTGTTCCTAGTAGCCGACGGACATTCCACCATATATGAGCTTGCAGTTTTGCCTTCATTTCGTCTTACATTTGATACTTAAATTGGTCATATCCGAAATCAAAGAGCCCGTGCTTTTGCATGCCCTCTCCAATTTAAGAGATTTAAACTAATCATGTAAGTTGGACGTATAAAGGGAAAGATAAAAAACCTATTTATTTTAATGACAAGAGAGAATCCAACTATTTCTTCTGTAAAAAGAAGGGATATATAAAGAAGGATCGTCATAAACGCAAGACATGGCTTAAGAAGAAAGGTAATCTCATCTCATTTGTCTGTTATGAATCTAATATGGTTGATGTTTGTCATAATACTTGGTGGATTGATTCTGATTCAACAATCTATGTTTTGAATATCATGCAGGATTTCTTAAATCGAAGGAAACCGATAGAAAGTGAACAAGACATCTATTCTGACATCCAGATGTT
>JAURVB010004778.1:0-43603 GCA_033002965.1 Piper betle
CATATAATGAAGATGATTTGAGAAATCAATTTACTGATCAAATAAATACAGTTAAACCTACGGCACAACCTTTACCCTTTACAAGAAATTATTATCAAAGACCAACTCCTGCTACGGTGCTATTCGAAGAAAGTAATCAATCAGTTTTGAGTTATAATGGTAAATCTATTTATGAATGGAATTTAGATGGATTTTCAGAATATCAAATTCTTATATTATTACACAACATGTTAATGTATGCTACTATATGTAGAACTAATAATAATTCAGATAGACAAATAACTGAAATGATAATAGCAGGTTTCTCTGGACAGTTAAAAGGTTGGTGGGATAATAATTTGACTACAGCACAAAAATTAGATATTTTAAATGCTATAAAAGTAGAACCAAGTACAAATCAACCTATAGAAGATTCTGTTTATACTTTAATTCAAACTATATTAAGACATTTTATTGAAGAATTAACTAGTTTAAAAGAAAGAATTAAAGAATTAATTTTAAATTTAAGATGTCCTAATTTAACACATTTTAGATGGTATAAAGATACATTTCAAACTTTATTATATCAACGAGAAGATTCTAGTTTGGATGTTTGGAAAGAAAGGTTTATTTCAGGATTACCTACTCTATTTGCAGAAAAGGTTAGAAGTAGACTTAGAAACTTTCCTCTAAACTGACCCCTGTGACAGGCGATACTTGCAGGCGTGCGGTCCGAGGCTGCTGTGCACCACAGCACGTTGGGGTGCGGAGGTGGTGTTGGCTAGTGTTTCCAGGGAGGGAAACACGCCGCACAGTGGCAGTTTGGGCGAAAAATTTATCCCCTAAACTGACCCCTGTGACATATATATATATATATATATATATATATATATATATATATATAGAGGGGGGGCTGTCCTGCAGCATAGCCATCTTGGCTGTGCTACAGTGTTCTAGCCGTTGGATTCAATCCAACAGTTGGATTAAAAAAAAAAGGTGGCATCCCCGCCGCCCATGCCGACGTGTCGCTGCCGCCCTCGGCCGACGCGTCGCCGCCACCCCCGGCCGACGCGACGCCACCCCCTGCCCTGCCCGTCGCCGCCCCGACCGACTGGGCGGCGACGCAACCCCCCCTCGCGGCGACCCCCTCCCCCCACCACCGGCGGCAACGGGGCGGTAGATCTAGCCTCCCCGCCTCTTCCCCTGCCGGCCCGCCGCCCCGCCGCCGGGCGACACCACCCCCACCCCGTCAGGGCCGCGGCGGTGCACCCTAGCCGCCCACCTCCCGGCCCCACCCCTCCCCATCGCCGCAATCGGCGCCCCGCCGCACGACACCCCGCCATCCCCCATCCCCCATCCCCCGTCCCCAGCCCGCCACCCCGCCGCGTCGTGCCCCCCGTGTGGCGACCCGCGACCACCTTGTCGCCGCCCCCTGGACCAACCGCGTCCCCCGTCGCCGCCCGCCCCCCCGGCCGTCGCCGTGGCCGGGCACCCTTCCCACCCCCTCCGTCGTCGCTGCTGTGGCGGCGCCGGCGGCCACCCTCTCTTTATTTTTTTATCTTGGCCGTTGGATGCTAATCCAACAGCCAAGATCAAACTTGAGCACAAGCAAGCTGCCTGTGTTCAAGTACAGGAAACTTATTTCCATATATATATATATATATATATAAAAGTAGCTACCATATGTTGGGATATAAACAAGCCAAACCTGCTGGCAAGTATTTTATGTTTGGCTTGATTTGGCTTGAACTTATGCTGGTTAATTTTGTGCTCAAAAATACTTGGCTCCATATAGGTAGCACGTTGAACAACAAATAGAGCTTAAGCTAAGGAGTGTTCGGCTCGGCCTAGCTCAAAACTCGAGCTCGATGCATTCAAACTCGAAAAAATACTCGTCTCGATTCAGCTCGTTAATACTATTGAAGTCACGTTGAACTTATATAGCGTTGGAAAAAATTTTTTAATTATATATAAGTTGAACACGAGGCAAATATAAACATTCGCTCAACTCAAGTTCGGTAAAAAATATAACAAACTAAATACGAGTCAAGCCCAAATATCATAAATTTTAAACGAGTTCGGCTCGACGTATAATATATCAAAATTTATTAAGCACTTAAATAAACTTAAAAATATTTATTAAAAATTATGTCGAATTCAAACCATCCTCGCACCGGTCCGCTCGTTTACGCCCCCAACCGTACGTACTTCCCCCTTTTCCAACCCACCGCGACGCAGCCACCGCTTTCCCTCGCTGCCCTTGCCCCACTGCCTCCGCCTTCTCTTTTCTTTCGTGCCCCCACCACCCCGCTGCCACCGCCTTCCCTCTCCCACCCCGACGCTGCTGTCGCTGCGGCCTCCCCTCTCCCTCTCTGGTCGCCTGCTGCTCTACCCTTCCATCTCCCTCTCTGGTCGACGCTGTTGCCGCCATCCCGTACCTAGCCTTCCTTCTCCTTCCACGCTCTTCGCTTCTCTGGGAGTTGTTTCGTCTTGGACACCTTCTGAGACTAGGATCGGCGAGATCCCTTGAGGAAGCGAACCTCGGAGACTCCACTACTGTATTATGGCGGAGTCGGGTGGAAAACCTTCTTTGTCTCCCCAGAGCGTTTCCTGCATCAAGTTCTTCGATGCTCTTGGCTTTTGCTACTGTATGTCCTTTACCTTTTTTTCCTTTTTTGTTTTTAACTTCATAGTTTGTTGTCTGCGTAATTTCTCATTCGTTCTTATTCATGAAAATTGCTGAATTGGAAGCATTTGCATATCTTTCTGTGAATTCCAAATCAATGGGTTAAATATTGGGTTATGTGTACTATATGTGCAATAGCGTTTCCACATTGCGGTGTCTAGTTTTTAATTTTTATGTATTCTGCGAGTAATGCATGTGGAAAATTTTTTACTGTTTCTACCACCTTAGTTGTTAAATGAAAGATCGATGCTCCGAACTATAATGACAGCACTTTATGGAGCATGTTGATATTGATTTTTACCACTTGTATTCTTTGTTTCATTGTTGCAACAACAAAAGATTTAAATATTTTCTTCAAGCCTGTATTCTATCTAAAGTTTGACTTGCATTATGTATGTAAACTGATTAAAAGTCTTTCTTTGAACAGTAGGCAACTTTGAATTTCTCAAATATTTATGAAGATTTTCAACTAATTTTTGAGAGTTGTGTTTAAAAAAATTCTATGCTTAATCTGGTTAAGGTGAATCTTGATTCCAAAGATTTCAATAAAGATCATGATGTTCAGTCTAATTATGCAAAGAATTTGTGTTCCCTATTATTTTGTATAAAGTACTAACTTTTTGATATGTGTTATTCATAAAAATTGAGATCTCATTCCATTGATACTTTATTTTTGTTTAAATCATTGGTTGAGAACATTCTTTTTGCTTGTACATAAAGTTTTGTGACAATTATTTTATTGAATTTATGAGACATTCAACGCTATCTAAGGTTACATTTATACCCATCAAATATATTCCCTCTCCAGAGTACAACAAAATGACATTGTCCCGTGTAAACAATGTTCGTAGGAAAAGTTGGGTGATCCTTGCTTGTTCAGGCTTCGCAACTAGTAAGACTCACCTTTATAACACCAGTCTATTTCATTGATGGGCTTCTGGTTGCAACGACATCCAATCTTTGCTCTAACTTTCACCGGCCACCTGTTCTAACCTAAATATTTGGGCTTCAAATGTGTGTTAGGTCGATGTGCTTCTGCCAAGAATTAGTTCAACCTTCTTCAAAGCATTTTGCCAAAATTTTATTTTTTCTTTAGTCTAATAATTCCTTGTTTCTAGGCTACAATTTCAATTGGATGATATGGTAAAAGGTAATCAATGTACAGGGCTGTAAATAACAGACATTGATTGAATTGCATTTGATCTTCTATTTCCCTTCTATTCCTATTCCTTCTAGTTATATGCTGGAAGTCTGATATCTTCATGGATCTTATCTTTACAATGCACAACTTCCAATGCGGTTTCTTTTCTTTAATTTCTGGAGCATCTCCTACCAATTTTTTTCCCCTTCAATTCTGCAAGATCTAACAGATTGACTTGGGTTTTTGACTAATTGAGTACTTCTGCTATTTTTTTGCAGCTCCAGTTCATCAAATGCAGCAGTACTATCGTCATGGTGACTTTGACAATTGCTATAGCAAGTGGAATGACCTTTTTGACTGTTTAAATTTGAAAACAAAGAGCTCAAGTGAGGCACAGGTGTGATTCTCCAGATGTTATCTTTGAATGCCGGTTACGTGTGTTTTTCCTCAATGCCCACAGTAGATGCATATTTTGGATGTGCCTTTAATAATTTTATTGCATTTATGATGCAAATGAACATATTATTTACTTCCATGGTGTATTTGTTCGCTTCCTATGCTCATGGAAGTTTTGGAATGTTTTAGAGAGAAATTTAATTCTTAAGAATCTAGCAATCACTTTCTTCTAATCTTGCTTTATCTTTTAGTTGTGGATTGTGCACATACATTTAGAACTCACATTCACTTGTTCCAATGTCTTCTCTGGCTTTTCTTGGACCTTAAATAATTTTTTTATTTTTATATTAGTCATCTACTTTCTTATTGTAAATTTTAGATGGTCTAATTACTTATCCTAAAAGTTCAAGCTGTTAAGAAAGGAAACTACTTAATATTTGCTTTAACACTTCTTCTTACATACAAGCAAATTTTAAGGTTTAGCATGTGTGGAAACGTGGGACAAATAATCCATTGAGTCCAACATGAGGAAAATTAATGTTTTTCTGGACATATATCACGAACGGGATTCAAATCTTTTTTCTTAACTTTGACACCATGTAAATTTTGGAAGGTCTAATAACTTGGGAAGCTCTTAGGAAAGGGAATCACTTAATATATATTTTTTTAACACCTATAGTCTTCATCATCACACTCCTTAGATGAACTACGTCCTAACTAGAGGACCAAAGATCCGTCACCATGGTGTTAGCCTGAGAAGCATCAGTTCATAAGCTTAAGTGGAGATAACTATGAATGATCATATTTTTTGTACCTCTACATACTAAACTGACCAGCTTACATATGTTTGGAATTTTCATTTTCAATTTTACATTTTATAGGGAGTATCATTCACCTTTGTGCTCTGTTACATGTCTATTATTAATATTTGCAATGATTTAACCAATAACCTATTATGATTTATCTTTGATTTGGTATGTTTCTCACATTTCAAAAATGTCTGATGTGGTTTTTGAAGTAGTAGAAAATGGAAGTATAGGAGATCTTCTGTTTTTTCAATCATGGCTTCTTATTAGGTTTAATAAAAGTTAGTGAAATTAAAATATTAACTTTGTGGGTGAGCAGGATAAAGTGGAATTTAACACCAAATGGTTCTTACCTCTTTTCTATTTCGTAGGGAAATATCATTTTCATGTGTAAAAAGAGATACATAGGAGAGACTTACAGAAAACTTCTTGGGTGTTGATAACTGGTGCTGAGGTGCTTTTGCTTTTATAGAAAACATCTTAGGTGTTGATGGCTACTTGAACTCTTAATAGGGCATGATAAAGCTCTTTTATTCTGATTGATGTAGGAAACCGGAGTTGTTATGCTAAATCATACTGGATTTTTCATCTGGAACTTCTATATTTGATGCTAAAATGGGTCTTAATTTTGATAATTAGTTTTATAATCAAATTTCGATTGATGTCGTGTTCCCGTTAGGTTATCAGATCTTGTGATAAGTAGGAACTCCTTTTTACAGGAGATCCTAGCTGCTCGTGAAAACAGTAGGACCCACATTTGGTCCTTTCGCACGGATGAGGACGCTTCCAATCACTGGAAGGAGCTCTTTGGTCATTTAAATGATGAGTAAGAACTTTTGGGCATTATTTTCCCTTCCTGTTAGTTTTGAATTTGTCTCCTTAATTTTGATGCTGATGGGTGGACGTGTTTATAGCTGATGCAAGAATGGAATATCCGGCTGTAAGAGTAGAATGCCTAGCTTTATTGAAGTTTTCTTATTTATATCTTGCCTTCCAAGAAAGTTTTTTCATGCATTCCTTTATAAGCGTATTTATTTCTTTGCTTCCAATCTGTCATGGAGGTGTTCCTCAAGTAACATGCCTCTTAACCTTATGTTGAGTATGATCCATTATGAATATTCATCTCAATTATATTCATCTTCTGGAATGATATCTGAGGAGTAATGATTTTCGTATGATTGATTTTCATGTTAAAGCAGTACTCAAAATCATAAAATCCATGTCATGGCTACAAAATAAAATAAAATAAAATGAAATCCATGTCATGAACTGCAGTGTTGGTGATGACGCTGATGCTGTCAGTAAAAGTGATCAATACGAGATGCCCGGTGTTTTTTTGAGTTTTCTTGCCCAAACATAATGTGGCGGTTATATTTTGAGCGTATATGTCTAGTTTTTCTATTCAGGAAACATAAAAATAGGAAACTGCTTCTTTAACAGTTCGGCTGCCCCGGGATGACAACTTGTTGTAAAGTACAAAAATGGTATATTTGATGCATAGCAATTTGTTTTATCCGGATATCTCCGAGGGATGATGCCCATCTAATTTGGGAAAAGATTAAGGTTTTAACAGCAAATTTGGGGGATACATTTCTGTTTGCGCATTCTTTGGCTTAGGTCGTGAAGAGGACACAAAATTGTTCCATCTCAGTTCCCAAATACTGTTTAGGCTTATGCATGAGAGAAAAGCTGTATCAAATGGGTCTGTCCAGAATCGAAACATCTTGACTTAGGTAAAATGTACAGGAAAAAATGTTTATGGCGAGTAAACTTTTACATCCAATAGGAATGCCACCTGGATAAAAGACTCGGTCAGTTTCCGGTTTATCGGCACATCAGCACCCATCCAAGTTGCCTAATGGGCTTTTAAAAAAGAAAAGCTTCGTAAAAAAAAGTTGCCTATTGGTTGTTTTGATATGCCACGTTGAAGTGTTTATAGGTCTTGTTAATTTACCTTTGGGGTCTGTTTGGTTATCATAAAATTGTATAAGAAAAATGTAAAATTTAAAGGTTACAATTTTTTTTATTTGGATATCTTACAATTTAGTTTAAAAGAAATTTTAATTTCAGGCAAGAAAAATTATATAAAAAATTTACAAATTCACTAATGTTTTCATATAAAAAATTAAAAAATTCGACAAAATTTTGAGAGACACTTGCACATGCACATGAGAAGAAATAATTTATTTTCATCTTATTTTCTTAATATTCAAACATGTTAAAGAAAATTTTAAAAATTTTATGTTATTTCACTCTTATTGCATTTTTATTTTATATGATTTTTTTTTTCAATTGCATTGTTTTCATGTAAGCCAAACAAGCCTTTAGTGTAAATGACATTAAAGTTTTCAAATAGTCAACCTTACTAAAATTAGTTATATTTAATAGATTTTTTATAAAAGAATATTATTAAATTAATTTTTTTATATATAATTAAATATGATTACATCAAAAAAAGGATAAAATAATCATAATTACCTCCACTCTACAAGTAAAAATTTCCACCCCTTTTCTTTGATCTATTGAGATAAAAAATGGGGGGGGGGGCTCATTGGAAAACACATGGTTGGGTTACAAGGTAATCATGATTAATTTAAATACAAAATATATTATAAAAGTATTAATACTTTTTAAAGATATATCGTATGCATACTAGTTTTGGTAAGCGGCAGCTTAAAATTTTTATGTTATTTATATATTTTTTAATGCTAAGCAAAAGGAACCTTACAATAAATAAAAACTAAAATTTAACAAAGGTTATAATTTTAATTTTTATGTACAATCTCTTTATTAATAAAATTGTGGCAAAAAAATTAAATATTGATTAAAAATAGGGTATTCTACTAATCAAAATATAACAAAAACATAAATAACAAGATAAATTATTATAATTTATCTCTTTATCAATGAATGTTTATTACTAAAATCAGAGTTTATTTCTAGTATAGGTCGCACGGTTGGGCTCATTGGAAAACACATGGTTGGGTCATACAAGCTAATCATGATTAATTTGAACGTAAAATACATTATAAAAGTATTAATATTTTTAAAGATATATCGTATATATGCATACTAGTTTTGGTAAGTTGACAGCTTAAATTTTTTTGTCATTTATATTTTTTTTAATGCTAACCAAAAGGAACCTTAGAATAAATAAAAACTAAAATTTAACAAAGGTTATAATTTTAATTTTTATGTATAATCTCTTTATTAATAAAATTACGAAAAAAATTAAATACTGATTAAAAATAAGTTATTCTACTAATTAAAATATAACAAAAACATAAATAGCAAGTTAAATTATTATAATTTATCTCTTTATTAATAGATGTTTATTACTAAAATCAGAGTTTATTTCTAGTATAGGTCGCACGGTTAGGCTCATTGGAAAACACATGGTTGGGTCATACGAGCTAATCATGATTAATTTAAATGTAAAATACATTATAAAAGTAATTAATATTTTTAAAAATATATTGTATATATGCATACTAGTTTTGGTAAGTTGACAGCTTAAAATTTTTATGTTATTTATATTTTTTTAATAATAACCACAAGGAGCCTTAGAATAAATAAAAACTAAAATTTAACAAAGGTTATAATTTTAATTTTTATGTACAATCTCTTTATTAATAAAATTACGGTAAAAAATTAAATACTGATTAAAAATAAGGTATTCAACTAATTAAAATACATCAAAAACAAAAATAACAAGTTAAATTATTATGATTTATTTCTTTAATCAATGGAAGATTATCACTGAAAGCAGAGTTTATTTCTGATATAGGTCGCACGGCACAACGTCTTAATTAATTTTAAAGATTTCATAATCTTTGTCTTCAAAATAAACTAGTAAAGATTATTGCTAATCAGTTACAGTTTGCTAGCATGGCAGTCAGGAGTCCAAGTGCCTTCACTACGCCCTTCAGTTGCACTCCTAAGCGTGCGCCAACTGGTGCAGGCGAAATCTGGCCCCGGCCGCTCCTTGCCTCATGGTTGGCGCACTATCAAGGGCGCAGCCAAGGGCATGTCTAGAAAATTTTCTTCAAATTAATATTAAATTCACCAGAATTTGAGCTTTCCAAATTGCTTCATGACACATAATGTGTAGACTGTAATAAAAAAACAAAAAACAAAACAGAAAAAAAACGATTTTTGTTGGTTCAAATGGGCAGTGGAGCTACCTGCAATTTGAAAATCGAAGGGACATAAGCATGCCTTAACATGTTTAGTCAGAAGTCAGAACTCCACATTCTCGATGACCAAATTAAAAAAAGAAATGCTTGCCAAGAGATGAAACCCTTTTATATTCGATTTTCAGTTGCCAAGGCATTGTTGAAATTCTAAAAACCATATACTATATAGTTAAAATTTCCTCTTTTTTGTTGATTGTCTCCATCAAGCCCCCTATAAGCCCAAGGCACATGGTTGGTGTGTGATGTCTTCCCCCATCACACTTGTTTTCCCTTTCCAACGTCCCCCTTGTTTGGTTCTTTCTTCTACTTTTTGTTGTGTTATGATACATGGAAAAAAAATAGTATAAGCTCAAAGTGATACTTTTACATCAAAAAATACATAATAGGCTGCTATTAAATGGGAGTTTACAACTTTATCAATTTTTAAAAAATAGAATTGTGTGATTTAAATTAATGAATAGATTTAATTTTTTACTGATATTTAAGACTTCGTAACTTTTCAAATCTAGTTCAATCAGAAACCGAATTAAAATATTACAATTTATTCAAATCATGTCTTTAACTAGCCAATGTGCAATACATAACTAAACAGATCTATAATTCATCTTGGCGTATCGAAGACAACCATTAATTGCATGAGAGAAAAAGAAATGCAACAATCTGATAATGTCTAGAATGCAATGGCATGACAATACAACTAACATTAAATAAATAATAATAATACGATTGAAATGAACTAAACTATTAATAAAGATGAAATTCAATAGTCACACACATTAAGTCTCAACTAAACTCTTCCAACTCATGAGTCTCACAGATAACCATAACACAATATGTACATAGGCATAATTCTCCAACATTAAGCAAATAGAAAACAAAACAAGTTCATCACATAAAGCATTACAAAACACCATCAAGTATGTGACAAGATGTTAATTTCCCTCCGCATTGGCTATACATAATCCTCACCGATATAAATAATAGAAAAAATGGGATTGACAGGTGTCACTATTCCCGAAATATAGTTGACAAATTGGCAAATGATACAAACGAGTCAACATACTCCAACAAAGAACACTCTTTAGGTCATCTTCACCACTCCCTACTCTAGCAGGGAACACCCTCATACATATCCAGTTAACAAGGTTGTAATCTAAGTCCTCACCACAGCCTCCATGCCTATCAATTTTAGAGCCCGTGAGACCCAAAAGTATACCGAAGTCATGTTGTGCACTGTAGATAGGGTTGTCAATTGAGCGAGCCAGCTCGTGAGCATTTAGCGTTCGGCTCGGCTTGACTCGACTCGAAACTCGACATTTAAATGCTCGACTCGAACTCGACTCGAACTCGAATCTTACGAGCCGAGCTTGAGCAAGGTCGTGTTCGACTCGACTCGACTCGGTTATAACTCGAAATCGACTCGAACTCGACTCGTAGCTCGATTCGAACTCGACTCGATAAAATAATATAATAATATAGTCTTTATATTATATTATATTATATTATATTATATTATATTATATTATATTATATTATATTATATTATATATATATATATATGCAATATAATAACAAAGATGTAAGATAGTTGAGATGGTAAGTATTCACCTTGATGACTTCAAGGTTGTGGGTTCAAACCACATTAGCCTCATTTTTTTTTAAAGTGAAGTACTTTTGACTTTTAATCGAGTTGGTTTCGAGCTCACGAACGAGCTGGCGAACGAGCTCATAAAAATTAAACAGTTTAAGTATATTCGAGCTCGAGTCGAGCTCGAACACATAAAAGATATTCGAGTCGAACTCGAGCATGTATGTCCAAAACTCGTTCGATCTCGAGTCGAGTTCGAACGAGTTTCGAACTATTCGAGCCGAGCTCGAACACATGTCGAGCTCGGCTCGCTCGCTCAATTAGCACCCCTAACTGTAGAATATAATACATGATACTTTACACCTCTTTGGGGTGTGAGAAGCTTAAAGCTCATATATAAAATGCAAAGTAACCTCCTCAATCGGCCTCAATGAACTTGTAATGACCCAATCCAAGTATAACATATTAAGCACAAATCATTTTTAAAAAAGTAGTTAACCAAGTGAAGATTCATATAACATCTTCACTAATTTACCGGATCTTATACAAATAGATGTTGGATGTGAGAGTAATTTAGGGAATATTACAATCTACCCACCTTAAAAAATTTTATCCTTAGAATTTGTTTCTAAATTCTATGGGCCTATTGTAATCATTGGTCAAAATATAAATTGATACGTTTAGTTATTTCTTCAAAAGTGGCTAATTAAAGTTGAAGATTATCACTGTATCCCCACAAATATGCTGGATCTTGCCTTGATAGGTGCTAGATATGAGACTAACTATTTAAGAGATCTTACACCAAACCCAACTATTGAGGGCCTAAGTGTAACATATGCGGGTTGGATCTGGTATTATTTGTAGCGCCCAAGCCCATCTGCAAATTGATAGGCCTAAATGTAACAACCGTTTACTCTGGACCGCTACTCTTACTTAAAAATGAAACGTTGGCCACAAGCCGGACCTAATTGCTAGAGGTGTCAAAAGATGGAAGCCCTGAGTGGGCATCTACATGCACATATAAAAATACGAAACACATATAAATGATTAAGACACCTATGGAGAAGTTACAAAGGAGATTAAAATCATAGAGAAAATCTAGCACAACCTCCCCTATAATGAGGAGCGGGAGAAAACTCCTGACAACAACAACCTGCTAAAATTGATAACTAATAGAAAATAACAACCACGTGACAGGTGGTTACATGCTCATCACCTCATACATCATTGCTACATGGTAATTAGGTATGAGAGGCTATGGTCTAGCCACCACCTTCACCTTGATTATATACAAACTTAGGCAAAACAATTAAAATATTGCCAGAACATACACTAATTCACATTTATACATTCTGATTATATCCATTGTTCATTCATATCTCAATGGACTTATAAATCCAACGTGATCACATCACATTTGCATAACATATTCACATTTCTAGAATCATAGCATTCTTCAAGTGAGGAGGTTATGGTCATTTAGCCACCACCCCTCACTTGGTCTTCCCATGCGTCCTTCGGCATAAAACATAATCACAAAGCTCCTCCTTGTCTAGTAACCACTTAAAATAGGCAAGCTAACAAATTATTTGAGGGACTAATCTACCCTATTAAGCAGAGATTAGCCACCGTAAAATATAAGACATTGGATGAAATGGTTAGTTGCAACCTTTAGAGATGAAAGAATCTATCAGACAAGCAACAAAACTATTAGAACTTAGAAATTTTCTCAAAAGAAATACCAGTATGAGAAATAGATAGGGCATTGGAAGAAACCAAGGAAGGAGTTCAACATTTCCATGAGGGCAATACAAGGTTATTGGGATGCACCAATTTGTACTACTTGTAAGCATCAATAATTTGGTGAATGCAAACCGGATCAAGTAGTGTGTTTTGGTTGTGGTTACCTGGGACATACGAAAAAGGCATGCCCACAACTCAACTAGCAACCACAAACTCAACAATCTTTTTCTAGTATTATATGTTTTGGATGTGGAGGTGTCAGCCATAAGAAAAGGAATTGCCCTTTCGAACCTCAACAACAAGTTTGTTGCCAGCTCCTCAGTAACATTTTCATTTGCCAGCTCCACAAGTTCAGCAAAGGGCTCCACAAGTTAAAGGTTGAGGAAGTCAAAGGAGAAATCAGAATGATCAATAAAGAGGTGCCATGAATGTCGTTGTTGCGGTGCCTATTGTACCATTGGTTGGATCAGCTGCTTGACACCGGCACAAGCTAAAGGGAAGATGTTTGCTACTACTATTGCTGATGCTTTGGTGGAGACTGAAGTTGTTGGAGGTACGCTTCCTGTTGGATATAAACTGGCTTTAGTATTGTTTGATTTTAGGTGTATACATTTTTTTGTTTCATCCGAATTTATTGATAAAATAGAATCAAAAGTGGTGAGTCTAAGACATTCTTTGTTAATAACCACTCCTAATAGTTTTATATCCATATTGGGTTTATGTGCACGAGGGGTCACTGTTAATATCCAACATTGTTTTTTTGTGGCCAATCTCTGTGTTCCAGATGGTAGAGTTTGATGTAATTTTTGGCATGGATTGGATGTCAGAAAATGGAGTGTTGATTGGTTGTAAGAAGAAGGTAAATTTTTAGAAAGGGTAGATAATGTTGCACTTTTCAAGGGCAAAGAAAGAATATTTCGTCGAGATTTGTAGGTTATCACAAATTTCCAAAGTATATGGATCGAGGACATAGAATGATCATGGTTGCCTTGATGTCTACCAACAAAGAGAAACCTGGGTATCACCTATCCTACTGTTTATGAATTTGAGGATGTATTTCTTGAAGATATTATAGGGTTGCCGTTAGAACGAGAGATAGATTTCACTATTGATCTCTTACCTAGGATGACTCCAATTTCAAAAGCTTCTTATCATATGCCACCACCTTAATTACAAGAATTGAGGACTCAATTGCAAACTTTGTTGGATTAAGGATTTATTTGGCCAAGTGTGTCACCATGGGGAGCTCCGGTTTTGTTTATGAAGAAGAAGGAAGGGAGTATGAGGAAGTGCATTGATTATAGGATGTTTAATTAGGTGGCTATTAAAAATAAGTATCCTATACCCAGTATTCATCACTTGTTTGACCAATTGTCCTCAGCTATGGTATTCTCAAAGATTGACTTGAGATCAGGGTATCATCAACTAAGGATTAGAGCTAAAGATGTGTCAATGATAGCATTTAGAACTTAGTATGGGAATTATCAATTTTTGGTGTTACCTTTTGGGTTGACTAATACTCCTACCATGTTCATAGATTTGATGAATAGAGTGTTTAGACCATATTTAGATTAATTTGTCATTGTCTTTATTGATGATATCTTGATCTATTCTTTTTTAGAGAAGGAGCATGAACAACATTTGAGAACTATTCTGCAACCCTGAGAGATCACAAATTGTATGTAAAGCTCTTGAAGTGTGATTTTTGGCTTAAGGAGGTAATTTGTTGGGTCATGTTATTTATGTCGTAGGAATTGCTACAGATCTGGCCAAGATTGAAGCTAATCAGAAGTGGGAGCCACCAAAGACTATCGTTGAAATTCAAAGTTTCTTGGGTTTTGCTGAATATTATAGAATATTTATCCTAGGGTTTTCCTCTACTACAACTTATCTTACCAAATTAACTAGGAAGGAAGACAAATTTATTTGGATTGATGATTTCTAGCAAAGTTTTCGAACTTTGAAGGAGAAATTGACTTCAACACCTGTGCTATCATTGTCAGTTGAATACAAAGATTTTATGGTATATACCGATGTGTCAGGAGTTGATTTAGGATGTGTACTCATGCAAAAAGACAAAGTTATTGCTTATGCAATAGAACAGTTAGAGCCGCATGAGAAAAATTATCCAACTCATGATTTAGAGTTAGCTATAGCAATTCATGCATCGAAAACTTGGAGACACTATTTGTATTGAACTTCATTCAAGTTAATGACTGACCATCAAAGTTTAAAGTATATCTTCACCCAAAAAGACTTAAACAATAAGCAAAGGAGATAGTTGAAATTCTTGATTGATTATGATGTTAAGATTGATTATCAGGAAGGAAAGGCTAATACGGTGATTGATGTTTAAATCCTTATCTTACTCAGCTTAGAGATCGAGATATTATAACCACAATGAATCGATTGACAATAAGACCTAGTGTAATTAGTAGCGTCAGGGTTGCACAAGAAAGAGATGTGTTGCCAAATTAGTGAATTTCTATGCAAGCTTATCTAGGATTTTCTAAGAGTGATGATGGATTATTTTGATTGAATAATCAACTCTATGTTCCTCAAGTTCTAGATTTTCCTGATCTTTGTAGTGATATCCTTTTTGAAGTGCATGCTTCTAGAAGTGTTGTGCATCCTAGAGCTACAAAGATGTATCAAGATGCGCAAAGAACATATTGGTGACTAGGTATGAAAAAAGATAGTTGATTTTGTGCAAAAGTGTATAAATTGTTAACAGATTAAGGCATAACACATGAGGCCAGGTGTTTGTCTGCATCCTCTAGCAATTCTAAAATGGAAGTGAGAATGTATTGCCTATGATTTTGTCTATAGTTTACCAAAGACCATAAATTACCATGATGCTACTTGGGTAATTATTGGTAGATTGACCAAATCTGCTCATTTTATTTCAATTAAAATGGGCTTCACATTAGAAAAATTGATAAGGCTATATATCTCAGAGATTGTGAGGTATCATGGACTGCCAAGAGAGATAGTGTCGGATCGTAATTCGAGATTTACTTCCAAATTTTGGGAAGCATTGGGTATTCAATTGTCTTTCAGTGCTACTTTTCATCCACAAAGTGATGGACAATCTGAATGTTCTATTCAAACTTTAGAGGATTTGCTTAAAATGTGCATGTTAGCTTTTTGATGGTAGTTGGGAGGAACACTTACCTTTGGTAGAGTTTTCTTACAACAATAGTTACCAGACATGCATTGGTATGGTACTATTTGAGGCATTGTATGGAAGATCTTGTAGATCACCATCTTGTTGGATTGAGGGTAGTGAACATATGGTGGTTGGACCGTATATGGTTTGACAATCTCAAGAAGTTGTGGCTCAGATAAGGAAAAGAATGAAAGTGGTTCAAGATGGACAAAAGTCCTATAATGATTTGAGACGTCGAGAACTAGAATTTAAGGTTAATGACCTTGTGTTCTTTAAGGTGTTACCTTCAAAAGGAAACATGAGATTTGGGAAGAAGGGAAAACTTAGCATGAGGTATATTGGACTATTTCTTATTTTGAAGCTGGTTGGTGAGGTAGCTTATGAGTTGGATATACCTCCACATTTGTCAGCAATTCATCCAGTATTCTATATTTCCATGATGGGGAGATATATTTCAGATCCATCTCATATTATACGTTATAAGGAGATTGAGTTGCAGTCGAACTTGTCATACAATGAGGAAGTATTGCATATTCTTGACCATTAGGAAAGGAAGCTTTGTAATATGATAATGAAATTGGTTTGGGTACAATGGGGTCATAGAGGTGTTGAGGAATCCACCTGGGAGTTGGAGGATGATTTGCGGAAGAGTCATCCTAGCTTGTTTGAGGTTTCGGCTTTAGGTTGAGGTATTTTCGTTGTTGCTTGTCGTGTGTTGTGTTTGTGTTTTGAGTGTTGTTCTCAGTTCTTGAAAAATTCTAAGGACGAAATATTTTTAAGGAGGTGAGATTGTAAAATTCATGCCCTTTGGTTTAAGATTTTATTTGTTTTTCGATTTAGTTTAGACTTTGGTTTGATTCAATTTACCTTTTGGCTCAATTTAGTTTGACTTTGCTTTTGACTCTCAATTTTAAGGAGAGTTGATGTTACTTGTGCCTTGATTTGGAAGGCTTTGGCTCATGTGGGTGCCTATTGGTGTTGTTTTGTTTGGCATGCATTGTGTTTGACAAGTAGTTAATAGAGACCTTTACATGTTAGAAGGGTTTGTAAGTACAATTTAATTAGAGTCATAAAGATGTCATAAATCATGTCACATAAATAGACCATATCACATGGTGAGTGTCTATTAATTATACATGCATTCATGTACAAATCTTCAATTCCTTATACCAAGATTCATTGTTTTTTCATTTCCTTATCTTCTCATTTTTCTATGCAAAACTTTGTCTTTATAAACACATATTTCTACCTTGAATTCAAAATTGTATTTCTATCATCTTTCCACCTTTTGTTGAGTTTTCCCAATATTTTCGTCTGCTGGAGTTTGCCGGAATTTATAATCAAAGTTGGTTGCATGTCGAGGTACCCATATGTCAACTATACTTTGAAATTCATATTTCCATCGTCAAATTTGTGGTGAGTCACTATTCTTTTAAGTATGTTATTATTTAGTCCTCTTCTTTTTTTCTAACATTTGATGAAAGTCTATAACTTTTGACCAAGTCTAGAACCTTCATCTTGTATACATATATTTTGGTTAAATCTTCTATTTTTGTAACTCTTGCACTATTATTTTGTTATTATTATTTTTCATTCATTCATGTTATAATTTTTAGTCATCTATTATAATTTACAAATATACATAATAATTGATTTAAATTAATCTTATCTCGTTTGATCACACATTCTCATGCATGCATCATATAGATTGTGTTAGATGTTGAGTTTGGTTTGTTTATAGGTCATGTAGTTTGAGCTTGCCGGTATATAGCTTGGAGTTTGAAGACTAGGTTTGTTTAAGACTCATTTCTTATTTTATGCTTATTTGATAGGTCAGTTGTTTTATATCGTAGGACATGTTAAATGGTGGTTTTATCGCTTAAATTCGGGTCATTTAGACTTTGTATAAATTAACGCTCAAGGATAAGATCCCTTGAGTTGTTATCGAAAGCGAAAAGATCCATCGCAAGTTACTTTTCTTCTAGAGGCCTATTAATATTATTATTCCCTATCTAAGCCTACTATTATTATATTATGTTTTTACGATTTTGAGAGTGGGGAGATTGTTTCGAGTAAGTCCCACTTCGAGGGGTAAGTCCTAGGGCACGACCTATTGAGGAAGGAGCCCAGTTGTTTCATTGTCGATGAGATAGACGCAAAGCTCTACTTTCACTTCTTGTTGCACTTTTTTCACCCCTGCGTGTATGAGCTTCTCACACCTAGAGAGGCGTAGGGTTACGGGTACTATATTCTACGACGTATGTCATGGCTGTTGGGTTTGTCCCACATCGGTCGTAGAGGTTGTTGGTAACTTGTATATAGGCTAATGGAAAAGCCTTATTCCTTGAGCTAGCTTTTGGATTAAGAGAGGTTCGTCACACCTATTGTGCGTTTCTTTTGGTTGTTTAAAGTCCTTTTGGGGGCCCAAAGGGTCCAACAGTGGTTTCGGAGCTTGGGTGGGGGCCCAAAGAGCCCAAGAAGTGGTATCAAAGCCAAGTTCGAGCCGGGTTTGCCTACGTCGATTGTTGTTATTTCCTTCATGGATTCCACCTGATGATTTGAAAAGGAGTTTTCTAGGTGGGTGCTATCTGATTTAAGGGTAGTGTGTCAGACGATGATGGTTTCGGGCCACGCCCGATGTGTGAAGGGGAGTTGTTGGGTTTGTCCCACATCGGTCGTAGAGGTTGTTAGTGACTTGTATATAGGCTAATGGAAAAGTCTTATTCATTAAGCTAGCTTTTGGATTAAGAAAGGCTCGTGACACTTATTGCGAGTTTTCTTTGGTTGTTTAAAGTCCCTTTTGGGGGCCCGAAGGGTCTAATAGTGGTTTCAGAGCTTGGGTGGGGGCCCAAGGGGCCCCAGAATGACTACAGTGTACTTGGCTTGCCTTCAAAGCTCAGAAGAGAGGAGCATGGTGGAATTGGAGAGGATAGGAGAAAGGGTGTTGTCCGATCAGCTATGGGTCGCATGTCGGTGTAGTTTCCTTTGGGTGTTTGTGATTCTTCTTGTAGTATACTATCCCCTTCTTATTTTATTTTAATATGAACTACTATTGTAGTGTACTATCCCCTTCTTGTTTTATTTTAATACGAACTATTGAGTTCATATGCCAGTTTGATATTATAGTTATTTTATTTTGTGGACCAATAACTTATTGTATAACTTCTTACTAACGTTTATTTCTTTTTAATATTTATGTAGATGGTGTTCCTAGAATGTCGTTGGTGGATACATGGGGATGCTAAAGTCATCACACATACACATACTCCCATCACATTGTTGTAGTGTTGTTTAATGCTGCTTTTTTACTTTATTTTAGTCATCGAACATCTTTACTCTTGGCTTAGTATACTGATGTAATAACCTCATATTTTGGGAACTTATATTTCCAATAATTCATAATATTTTGAATAATGTTCATGTTTCCTTTGTTTTTTCTCTTTTTACAGTTTTGGGTAGTAGTTGTCTTCTATCGAAGATGCAAAGTAGGTTTAGATCTTAAGGGATTTTGTGGGCATGGTATTCCATGCAATTAAGTTAAGAGATAATAATATTAAATAATATAACATTTCAATCAGTTTAAAGATGAACTGAGCATGAGATGTTACATTTATCCTTCATTTCTTTCTTCTTGCACTAAGATATCCTCCATTTAACAAGTATAACATTGCATGCATGGGACCTCAGATATACTCCTTTGATTTTGTTTATTTTGCCTGTTATTGCACGTCGTTTTGATTTTCCAATCATAGGGCAATTTGAATTGATTCAACATTCTTCCCTCTGTTTCCATTTATAAGTCATCTTTTGGCTTCACGTTAGTCATGACTTACGTTGGCGTCAATGAGTTCTTTCCATCAATGTATATATTGTGTGGTTCATGCCATATGTCGCCATGTGTCGCCATGTGTTAGCATCAATGTTACTACATGCCTGGATCTAGGAAAACATTATATGAACCCTTTGATTGGCCAACAACCCTAAGATTCACAATTTCACCTTGTTAAATGGAGAACTAATAGTGTATTTGGATTTGTTATTAAATGCTACATCTTTTTTTTGGGAGAAATTCTTGCATTTGTTCACCAATCATACTCTTTATAGTCCTTGAGCAAGTAAATGTAGCACACCAAGCCCAGGTCCGATTCGAACCGAATTGACAAATTAAAACTTGGACTGATTTTTTGTGACTTTTAATATGAAAAAGTAAACTACATCTAAGACTCAACCAATCAAGGTGTTCTAAGAAGAAAGGCCTAATCGAGGGTGATACATGCACAACCCACAAGAAGCACATAATGCATGCATGAAAAACGTCCAAGGGTGGGCTCACGTAAATCGGACACCTATATAAGTTGGAGTTGCAAAGGGGACTAAAACCTAAAGAAAATATGGTAGAGTCTCCCCTTTACCTAGATTGTAGGGAAAAGTCTACATAACACAACTACTATAAGCATTACACTAGTATAACAAAATGACAAGGTCTACATAACACAACTACTATAAGCATTACACTAGTATAACAAAATGACAAGGTATAAATATACATGTTCATCACTTGTATGCACCTTTACCCAGAAGTAATTGGATAGAGAAGTTATGATCATCTAAGCCACCACTTCACATCAAATTAAACATCAAAGAATGACAATACAATCACATATCACATCACCAAGTATAGGCTATGGCCATCTAAGCCACTACCATTACTTGAGCTCTTTATTCTTCCCTCATGGACTTCTAAATGCTAATGTTTGCTCCCCCATCATGGCTAAGACTTTTGTATACTTGATATGCAAACACGAAGGGTTTCACAACTTTGGGGGATTAAAGTGTACTTGTAAACACATGTTAGACCTGTACACGCAAGAGTACTGCTAATTTCAAGACAACTAGACATGTAGTTTGACAAAATAAGAAATCAACGCACAAAGATCACACATCATGTATGTCAAACATCCAACTAGCACATAATCCATACAGGCCATATCCATAGTTTCAACAACACCCCCAAAATGTGGTTCATGCCACAAGTAGTCCACAAGAGTCCAAGTCCATAGTACACAACTGCAAAAGATATATAACATGATCAAAATAACATAATCATCAATATAAAAATACATGCTCCTCCACCATGGTGTCCATGTGATCCATCCATCGACACAAGTCATCACCAAGTAACCTCACCTAAATATAAAAAAATTCATTAGTAATTGGGTGACTACTAATCTCAAATAACTAATAAGGAACATGTCAAACTAGCAAATTGATCACTAATATATCCATGGGAATATCATGAAGTTCCAAAGAACATCTAACAAGGGCTACTATGAGAGGCAGCTAGCACTCTCCACAAATGTAAGGTGCAGGCTAGCTATCTAAGTTATGACTCACTATTCAATACAAACATAATAAAATCAAACTTGCTCTCTTACAACCTCCATACACAACCCACCATGGTATACAAATTGGCAAAGGAACTCATGGCTAGGATTTTTGAAAAGTGACAGTACCCACATGCCTTTACACCACCTAGGGTAGGAGGGAGCACTTGGTGTAGGTATTACATACATATCCTATCTCTCTTGCGTAGAAACCAAAAATATTCGTGCATACATATAACGCATGGGAAGAGAATACATAAATAGTGTTGAAGCGACTTTGACTAGACCTCATGGTTTTTGCAAACACATGAAGAGATCTTATCTTGAAATTTTGCTAAATGAGAGAAAAATCAACAAAATGTCCCGAAATTATTGGGGCCAAATAAAACGGTAGTAACCCTGCCCTCGATTATGAAAACAAAACACGATAGAGTCAAACAGAGAGTCAAGTAAAAGGAGAATCCTAACGAACCTGGTGAGACTAACTCCTCGACCTACTATTGAAACCCCTTCTCCCCACGTCCTAATACGAAACAATACTACACAACTCCTAATCATAATGGAATGAATGAATGATATAGAATAAATAAAAAGACTGCTACACAATACATACAATGCCAAGGGACAAATCGACACATGAATGAAGAAACATAGAAGTGAAGGCCACTTAATGTGGGTGAGAGATAACTACACACTTAGAACAATAATCAGATCCCCATAATCCTCAAGGCCTTATAAGATTACAAAAAGGGACAGAAATAGCGGAAATAATATAAACAGTTAAGCACAAGTAATTCATATGCAAGTAAATCCAAATAGGCAAGACAATCAATGGTATGTGTGTGTGTGAAGAGCACTCCAAGTCCAATTCAATGTTACTATTAGTGTTGGTGAACAAGTCAAACCATACAAGCAGTATCGTGGCCTAGGACTTAAAATTTCTTAACTTCAAACTGTAACCAAGGTCAAACTCAAGGAAGTTAAGAAGTGTGCAATCAAGTGGATAAAAGAGACAAGCACAAACACACAAATAGAAAGAAGGGAGAGAGGATACAAATAATTTTTGCCGGAGATTTTTAATTGGTCCGTCCTCTCTTCTATGTCACCCAGTCCATCAGTGAGCAAGTCTTGGTAGCTCCTCTAGGAAAACCACTTGTAACCTTACAAGCAACTAAGCTAGGACTCTTTCATAAGTACTCCACATGTGCCGAGGAAGCTTGCACTCTAAACACCCTTAAAGCCTCCAACAAGCTTTCCTCCACAAGCACCAAGTGTCAAGGATCTTAGCTCACCAAAGTCTCAAACACCCTTGATGCATTATAACCTTGGAAGCTACTCCTCTATTCCTCAAGCAAGATGTTTCACACACCTTCTCCCAATACCTTGGGAGTTTACAAGTAAACTTCACTACAAGTATACTCTCCTTCGTACAATTAAAGCATTTAGAATTACAAGTTAATAGGTATTCCTTCCTAGCACAAACTTGTTCTTTTAATTTAGACCAAGACAGTGTGAAATCAACTAGAGGGTCTGGAAGATTGACAAGGGGTTCTCAAAACACCCTCCTCGAGGCCCCATTTACAGGCTAGCACAACCTCTCCAAGAGATAGAGCTATTTGGATTTGAATCCCTCCTTTTGTCTTTCTACAACGGCAAGTTTTAGCAACTTGTTCAGATTACTTAGCTACTCAAACGATTGACTGATCGTCGACCAAACTATAACTTGAAACTCGTCATGTTAGCTTCGGCTACCAAACCCTTGATAGATCATATGCTAACTCATTTCTCAAAATTCTCTGATCAATTGTGAGCTTCTTAGCTCCTCTATTTGTTTCCAAAGTTTTGCTGAATAACCCTACGGTAGCCAATCGTTTGCGACGGATCGCAAGCTGAACTCTAACTTCATCTTCAAACCTTCATCTTTAGTTGTTGAACTTATGACAGAAGTCGATTCCAGCATAGCTTCTCACAAAGCCCCAAGTCTTCAATTGCCGAATGCATGATCGAAGGTCAGCCAAAGGTCGAAATACCCTTCTTCCTTGCATGCACCTCCATGCTGTGGTAGCTGAACTCCTGATCGAATGCTAGCTGAAATGTTGAACACTTAACAACACTTTTCTTCAATGTTGGTGTGATGTTTTTACCCTTTGGTTATTTGGTTTTCCTAAGCTCACACTTAGAGTAAATAGTTTAAGTGATGTTGTCTCATCAAAAATATGGTTTAATAAGAAAGAATTCATAAGCATAAACACCTAAATATCAAGTAAACACAAAGGCTGATTCTAGCATCTCGAATCATGAATAGATCTAATACACAACCCAAATAGCATCCAAATAAGCTACAAATTGTAGAGGTTTAAAACTAGATATAATCATGAACATGCCTATATAATTTGATCACAAAATATGCAGTTTGGGCTATTTTATCAATTTAATGAAATAAGCATTAGAATCATTGGAAATCTGGAATTTGCGAGATACATCTAGGTAATTGATTTTATTAGCTATTTAATGACATCCAAAAATTCAATATGAAATATAGAATTAGAGTTAGCATAACAAAGCATATTCAGATAAATTTTAATGTCAAAATTCATTCATTTATGTAGTCAAATAAATTACATAACTTAGCTCTAATCTCGAGAAAAGCAAGACATATTTATTTATAGATTGAGTTAAAATATAAACCACAGACTAAATAAATTCCAATCAGGCTGAAATTAATCACACCTCATTAACATGTAGATGCAAGGGTCTACCAAGTTTAGCGCAAAATTCCATTTCTATGGCCAACAACTAAATTAAACAACCTTTTGAAAAAAATTTTTTAAATAAATCAAACAATCTCGTATAAAATTTAGAAATCTAGAAAATAAAACAAGTAGATGCTATTATTAAATCTAGTTAAAATACTAAATGAATTTTGACTTAGATGAAACTAATTGGGTTTTAATCCTAATATTTATAGCAAGTGAGATAATTTTTTTTAAAAAAAACTCCAACAATAAGGGTGTCTGACTGAGATGTTATTCCCACAAACAAGTAATGAACAGATTTAACACAACATAATATTTAACAAATAATATGATTAAGGTTCTATTTACATCCAAATCAAACCAAACAAGCGTTTAAACATTAATACTCTCAAGAACAAGTATAGGTGTGCAAAAGAGTAAGTTTTAAATCAATAAAATATTACAAAAATCAGTCCATTAATAAATTATGCCAAAATGGTTAATAAAATACTAATATGATGTGATCTATCATGGATGATGATCAAGATGGCATAGGTAATAATACAACATGATCCTACGGAGATCTAGCATGGATGATGATCAAGATGCCATAGAATTTAAGAGAAATAGAAGAGAAGGGAAATTAGAGAGTTGTGAACCATTGTAAAGAGGATGATTTTGAGGAGAAACATCACACAAATCACCAAACATCAGAGAGGGATGGGGGAGAGGGTTATACGGAGGCTAGTTGAGTGGGGCAAGAGTGGGAGATGGTTTTGGAAGTGTGGAAGCATCCTCATCCTTTTATAGATTACAAGGTGAATTAGGGGTTTATACAAAAGTGATTTGGGCATCAATGTCGCGGCCTTGGCATCGGAGTGTGGCATTAGTTAATAGGAGATTTTTCTGGAAATTTTGTATGTTTGCCGTGGCTTTGGAACTGAAAAATGTGAGAAATAACAGGCTTTTGGCTATATTTTTTGGCCAAATAAAATGGGTTAAATATATGAATATTTTAACACATGGGTCATAATAAATAGGCTCACAAATGTAACTCAAATCATAAGTAAATGGGCTAACAAAGTACACCAAAAATGTAATGCATCTTAAATCTAATTTATGGCTTTTCTAATCACGTGACTCGAGCAGAATCCAATTCTAAGATGCTAATCTACTCAAACACACTACAAAGAATATGAACAACTTCTGGATCAAAAGTTGAGAGCCTCGATTCCACAAGCTCTACCATTTTCCTCGGCCCTAGGTGCTCAATCGGATGTATATGACAATGGTTGCAACCAATGCCAAATGTGCAACATAATTCTCATAACATATGATTGGTCAAACTAAAAGGACTAACATCCTATTCAGATCGACTAACGCTAAGAACCGCTAATCAAAATCCAGACCGACAGTATGGATTTTAATGTAATAAGGTGTTTGGTTACATCTTTTTTTCCCCTTTGATTTCTCAATAAATTTTAGTATCAATTAAATTCTCGTGAGAATTTTATTATCTCTAATACATGTTAAAATTGTGTTTAGCATAAAACGTTTCTATTTTAAAAATATATTTTCCTTCCTTCCCTTCCCCTCCCCCTCCCGCTCCCCCTTTCCTTCTGGCTTCCCTCTCCCACTAGTCATCCCTATTACCGCTTCTTTCCCGCCCCCCTCTCTTTAGTCAAACCCCATCTTGCTCGCCCCCCACCCACCCTCTTCGCCCCCATGCCCACCCTGACTAGACCAAATTACAAAAAATAAAAAAGTAAAGAAATAAGATGAAAGAGATGGAGACATGCCTAAAGAAATATGACAGAGTCCAAGGAGAAGATGAGAGAGATGAAAGGAAGGAAGCATTGAGAGGGCATTTTTTATAAAAAAAGTGTGACATTTGATTTTTATTTTTTCACATTTTCTTCGTAAAGGCTCTCACATTTTTTATATTTGACGTATGCTCTAGCAAACACCTTTATACCACCCATTTGTTTTTTATTTCCATTAAAATAAAAATAGAAAAGATATATCTACTTTTATTAATAAAAAAGAAACTAAATTCAGGCCCTTGATAAAAGTTGAAGTTTTGACTAATTAAAATATAATTAAAAAATAAATTATTATAATTTATTTTATCATTCAATTCAATTAGTTTTCTATGAGAGAATCTTTCTTAAGATATTAGATTATGATAAATTTATTTTATTATTTAATAAGAATTTAACATTAAATTTAAAATCTATATGCGGTATAAGTCGCACATTTTATTTAGTATACCTATAACGTTTGATTAAAATTAATTATTTACGCTCAACTCACTTTATCCATTTTTAAAGTAAGGATAGACAGGGGCCCAGTCGAGGAGATCTGAACGCGGGTGTTTGCCGTCTCTTTTATTTTAACGTTTTTTAAAGTGAGTGGTTTGATTTGATTTGATTTTTTTCTTTTATGAATCTCTTTGGCATTCGTTGTCTTGAAGGGAAAAACTGTGAGCTGTTTGGGGATTCGGAAGGAAGTTTCAATACTAAAAGTGATAATTATTTGGTGCCGAGCATTTATCTTTTACAGCACACCATTGTTTGACCGTCTCTACTTCGTCCAATTCCGTAGACAAAAGTGTATTTACGATAATGGCCTCGTTCATATTTAAACTTCAACATGCCTCGCTTCCCTGTCTGCTTCCCGTCTCTTTCCTTTTTGTTTTCCATTTCCTTATTTTGATATAAAATATAAGAGAAAACAATACCTAGGGCTGATCTTTGTGTTTTAAAAATGGGTGACTGATCCTCATTGTATTCGTGGGCAATACACTTTGAAAACCAATTGTAAGCATTAATCATGGGTTAGCATTGTTTGCTTCATTATTCGCTTTATTAAATTTAATAATATTTTCAATATCTAATTAATAATTAACCCTTGATACCTATAACAAAATGACAATATAATCATTAATCACCATATAGGTATAAAACAAAGAAATTATACTTACTACTTTTCTTCTTATCCATTTATTTTTTTGTCTATATTTTTGACTATTGAAGTGGCATGTAAATATGTGAGTTTATTTTTTAACCAAAAATTTAAACAGTTTATTAGTTATTTTTCTATATTTATATCTAATACAGGGTATAAATGGTTGAACTCATTTGAATCAAATTAAATCAATTTTTAAAGCAATAAATTACATATTATATAAAATATTAAAAATATTTTTTGTCATTAATATTTTATTAAATATAGTCTATAATATAGTCTTTTAGCAAATAAACTTAGATTTTGAAGACATTTTAATTTAAAAATTAGATATAAATTAAAATGATATGAAAACATATATCTTAACACACCATAAAAGTGTATATAATATTATTTACTAGGACAGCCAATACACATTTGAAACAACCTTCCTCCTCATAAAATCTTCTTAATAACGTTGGAATTTTAAAAACTTTATAAGCCGATTAGGATTTAGGAGCAGAGAAATGGTCATCAGACTCACGAGAAAGTACAAAAATGAGACAAGGCTATTTTGGTCACCATCAGAACCTCGTTGTCTAGAGGTAGGGGTGCTAATTGAGCGAGCGAGCCGAGCTGAACATGTGCTCGAACTCGGCTCGAATAGTTCGAAACTCGTTCGAACTCGACTCGAGATCGAACGAGTTTTGGACATACATGCTCGAGTTCGACTCGAATACTTTTTATGTGTTCGAGCTCGACTCGAGCTCGAATATACTTAAACTGTTTAATTTTCTGAGCTCGTTCGCCAGCTCGTTCGTTAGCTCGAAACCAGCTCGATTAAAAGTTAAAAGTACCTCACCTTAAAAAGAAAAGTGAGGCCATTGTGGTTTGAACCCACAACCTTGAAGTCATCAAGGTGAACACTTACCATCTCAACTATCTTGCTTCTTTGTTATTATATTTCATATATATATATATATATATATAATATAATATAAAGACTATATTATTATATTATTTTGTCGAGTCGAGTTCGAGTCGAACTACGAGTCGAGTTCGAGTCGAGTTCGAGTTACAACCGAGTCGAGTCGAGTCGAACACGACCTTGCTCAAGCTCGGCTCGTAAGATTCGAGTTCGAGTCGAGTTCGAGTCGAGCATTTAAATATCGAGTTTCGAGTCGAGTCAAACCGAGCCGAACGCTAAATGCTCACGAGCTGGCTCGCTCAATTAGCAACCCTATCTAGAGGCTCATTTTTTTTGTTTTGCTTGCAGCACTCTGTATCTTCCATACCTGCTAGTTTGCAACAACAGCTTCTTAGGCCTTTTTCTTATTTTCTTCTCTGGCGCCATTACTACCAACCTTGCACAACTTCAAAATCCCAATAAAGAGAGCTAAAAACGTACGCTCAACAGCAGATCAATCCTTCCAGTATCACTTTGTATTTGTTAAAAGAAAGAAAGAGCTTTCTTTTTTTGTCTTTTCACCTCAAGTTCATTCCCATTTCCCATTTGGGAAGCTCTTTTACCTTCATTTTTTCCCATTTCCTTTGCTGTTGTTGTGGGTTTTTGTCTTTCATTCGTTTTTTTATGCTTTTACATGTGGTCATTTCTCCCTGCTTTTGTAGGCTATGGAGATGGAACAGGTGCAGTCCAAGGTGGAGACCGCGGTGCCTGCGGTGTCTTTCCCGGCGCCGACGTTATCGTCGCCGGTGATGCCGGCGTTGGGCATGACAGTGAACGTGAGTGGTGGCGATAGGAATGGTGGAGAGAGTGATTTGGAAAAGAAGAAGAGAGGCAGACCCAGAAAGTATGGTCCTGATGGAACAATGGCTCCGTCCCTCTCAACTTGCTTTACCTCTACCGATGGCTCTGGTGCTCGGAAAGGCAGACCTCCCGGTACTGGCAAACGGCAAATGCTTGCTGCTTGTGGTGAGCTGCTTGCCTTAGCTATGGTCATACCAAATCTCCAAAAAAATTCTCTTTTTTTCGGCATTTTCTTCGCCCCTTCTTCATTTTTGCTTCTGGGTTATCTTGTTTTCATCTTTGTGACAACTCTTCAAAGTCTATTCTCTTGTTTGTGAGTAGCATTTGTTGCTTGAGACTATGCAGGGGATTGGGTGTTGCGCACTGCAGGTGGCAGTTTCCTACCACATGTTGTCAATGTTGCTGCAGGGGAGGTATTTATGTGTGTGATGTCCAAAGCGTTGCTTGCTCTTGGGTGATGCTCTTAGTAACGTAGCTCTTCTTTTTTTGTCTTTTTCCTGTAGGACGTCGCAAGGAGGATACTTTCTTTCTGTCAGCAGGGCCCTCGCTCCATCTGTATCCTCTCTGCTAATGGATCCATTTCGAATGTTACTCTAAGGCAGCCTGGTTCCTCGGGTGGTACTCTCACCTATGAGGTGATTTCTACAGTTTCAGACTTCGTTTCTATCGCCATTGTGACGTTTTGTTGTTCATGAGTTTTAGCCCAGTATCATTGATGAACTATACTTGCTAAGTACATCAATGTTAAAATGGGTAGATACTATTACTCTTGATTAGTCTCTTTTACTCTAGTTTTTACCACTAATAAGCTCGATGGGAAATGCTATTCCCCCGGGCTCTTTCTTTGAATCTTAAATTCCTAAAATCGATGGGGTAATATTATGGTATCATGACAAGATTGAGGTTATTGTCAGTCAGAGGTAGCTCGAAGCTACGAAAATGGATGATCAGATTTTAGTTTCTTGAATAACATGTTCGATCATTTCATTATGGCTTTAGGAATGGAATGCATGATTCTCTGGCTCTTTCTGACAAATGGGTTTTTTTCATGTTCAGGGCCGATTTGAGATAGTGTCTTTGTCTGGCTCGTTCACTCTCACTGACATTGGTGGTATTCGAAGTAGAACTGGTGGGATAAGTGTTTCTCTGGCAGGTCCTGACGGCCGTGTGGTGGGTGGTAGTGTCACCGGCTTACTGTTGGCTGCTAGCCCAATCCAGGTGAGAAAAAGCTTAATCCAGTAACTATGCTAATACCCTTTTAATCACAACTATGCTTAAGCTATTCTATCCATCTGCTCTTATTTGATAAAAGTTCAGAATGCTATTTGCCATTATTGTTCTATGCCCATGTATGTATATGTTAAAGAGATTTGAAAGGGCAATATACACGCACCAAATCACTCTTTGGAAATGGTTTCTTCACCAGATTGTGGTGGGCAGTTTCATGCCAAACACTCCCCAAGTGCAGAAGAAAGGGCCCATCGCCGAAACTCATGTCTTCGGTGGCGTGCTAACTACTCTGCCGGCGGTAACTGATGCCAAACCCATCTCTCATGCAGTGCCCGAGGACAATACATGTGATACTCCCAGCTCTACTCCACCGGCTCATAGCCATGGGGAAGGGGATAACAGTGAGAACAGTCACCAAAACACAAATTCTGCTTGTGGGTGGCCTGTCTCAAGGACTATGTCGGAGCAGAAATCTTCTCCTGATATCAATGTACCATTCCCAATGGACTGATTTTGTTATGCCTGATAGAAATTTGTACTCTTCCTTTTACTGTCATTGTTGCAAGGTTATTCTTGAAGGCCTTGGGCAACAGTTAGGTGGCATTTTATTGTTTGACATTTTCATATGACCATGGTACTCTGGTATTCTGGAATGGGCAGCTTCCAACTCTTGTAAGGGAAGGATCTAATCTAATGTTTAAGCTTGAAGCATTTTTTATTCTTAAAGTTCTATGGTCTTATTTAAAATTTGTTTTAGTGTTTGATGGAGAATCTGAATGTTTGTGTTTATGTTTTTCTTTGAACAATTTGGATGCATATTTTGTTATCTTTTCACCTCAAATTTACAATTATCCCTCTTGGGAGAATTTTCTACGTCCCTACTATAGTTTTGAATATGATACTCCTGGTCCTGCCCGGTATATATAGTACCCGGTATATACTATACATTACTTTTTTCAAATCAGTTAACGTATAGGGTTTTCGTATAATTTTAAATCAGACCAGTTTTTCTAATGTAAAGTCTTTCGAAATCTCGGTTTGTTTTTCAAAAACGATGGTATATTAACTGGTATTTAATTAACTATTGATCACTAGAGACATTTTTAATATGTAATAAAATATTTTATTTCTAATTTTAAAATCTAGTTGACCGGATTCTATCTAGACCAAATATACCAGCACAGTATTTGAAACTTTAATCCCTATATTTATGGAGATATATTAAGAGGCCTGCTGATCATATTTCTAAACACCAATGTATGTACTGAACTCGGACACAAAATCAAACAAGCAACAAATGCTGACAATATGTGCAGGTTGGAATGTTTGAAATGTTTTTGCCACGCCCCTTGACCCAAACAGGCAACAAATGCTGACATTATGGCTTTCATTTGCCGTTAACAGTCAATTAGGTTGTGTTAACCCTCAATTAGCTTGTGTATAAATTTTGTCAGTTGATCATATACATTGTAGTACTTAAATAATTTCATTGGCATAACTGGATAATTTATGGATTGTCACTGAGATGTTTTATTGGAAGATTTATGTTATAATAATTGAAGAGTTTCACACCGGATAGGATAGTTATGCATAATTGATGAGAACTTAGTACCAAAGAATTAGAAAATCTATAAAATCTATTTATAAATGGTAATTCACACCCAAAGCATTGATCTTTTACGCAAGTAAAACCACTACCAATTGGTCCCCCTTAAAAAGTTAACTACAACAGAATTTCTTATAAAAACCACAAGAAAATTAGGAAATGTGAGTAGATTTTACATCTCATAGTTACATAACTAACTCTTTGAAATTATAGCTAAGAAAATTTCTTACATTTTATTTCTTTTTTATACTAACCAAATGGACCGTAAATTGATGACTTAGCTTGTAATAATTAGGAATAATCACTCTAATGACTCTAATTTCACTTAACCCAAATTTGAAAATCTAAGCTTTTTTATTGTTTTTCATAGTATGATAACTGATATTAAAGAATCAACAAGCTTAGACAAGGTATCAGACGTGAAACATAAACTGCACAAGCAAATTTGTTGGCTAGAATATTTACGCGGACATGAAAATCAAAAAATCCTAAGGTTATACTTTTAAGCAAACACTAGTAGGGAAATGACTTCTTAGCCGTGGCAAAATTTCTTTTTAAACTAAGAAAGACATGCAACGAGCTTAGTTGGAGCTCTGCCATTGTACAACGACGACTAAAAATAAACATGGCATCGTCACAATTAGTTGTGGCAGTTGCGTATAATTTTTTTATATACTACGGCCATCCGTGTGGCACACTTATGGCAATTGTTCTTTAAGATTATTTTTTCTTGTCATTGCTAACACCCATGACACCTCGAATTCAGCTCACTCACGAACTGAATCGAAATGTCACGGGTCCCGATTAAGTCGGCTAACCTGAACCTAACCCGAGTGGATCTACTCTCAGCATCTTAAGATAGAAGATACTAATTGATATGAATAGATGAATGGATAAAACGCTAATATGCTATTATATAGGATGACATGACAACCAGTTTACATACCAAAATAATTATGATAAAATTAATAAAATTTTTTAAAATAAAACAGACGTAGTCTCTTCTAAAAATGTAATTAAGGGCCACTTTATCAAATCAACATGTATAAATATATAAATCCATATACATCCATTGCACCATATTTTTTCACATAAATATTTAATTTGGCCACATCAAAATATTCTCGACGTTTTGGGTCTCGACCCACCTATTCATGTTATTCACATTTCACCTTTATCATTCAATCTGCACACTAATATTTATTTCAGATCATATTATCACTATCCATCTCTATTTACCAAAATCTTCATCATATCATCTTTTATATCAGGCAATTTCATCATAAGAATTTCATTTTCATAATAACATAACAAACAATCAAAACAGTTAAAACAAACATTCTGTCGGCGAGCATGTGTGTGTGTGCGTGCAAGGTAGGTTATTGCTTCTCCATCCAAACTAGCATATTTAGTATTTAATCTTCACCTACATATATATAAAAGAAACGTCAATAATGAGTGTTACTGGTCCAAAAATTTAACTACATGGCAAACTGGTAAATGAGAGTTGACTCTCATTTTAAAGAAAATGTTTATATACTTCTCGTGAACACTCCTAAGGGCATCTACTAGAGGAGCCACTAGGTTGCAGACCCGATAGCATCCCGAACTGACTGGTCTGATGCCTCTCTCCGCATTTTCTCATTTTCCTGGTCCCTTGGGACTACCAGTATATCCTAAGCCCTCTCTTTTCCTCCATGATTCTCCTAGCCTTGAGCATGAAAGCCAAGTACGCTCAGGCAGTCGCCTTTCGTACCCTTTGAATCACAAGTCTGGATGTGTGCTCTACTAAACAGTACCCGTAAACCTCCACGTTTCTTCGGGTGTGAGGAACTCAAAATAGGAGTTGTCAAAATCCCTTGGGAATGGAACAACCCTCTCACTAATCTAGAGCCCGCTTTGACTGCAATGTGCACTCGCTCATGGTACATGCGAGTCGGTTTTCCCATCTGTCGTCTCACTATAACATGATAAAACTTTATATAGGTTTGAGAAGGGATTTATATAATATGCCAGAAGGCAAATTGTGGTGGATTTTATTTTCGAAATCAAACTTGAGGGTTATTAATTGGGAAAACCAGTTGATTAAATGACCCGGTTGAAGTGAGATCCGATAAAATGCTACTTAACCCATCCTGAAAGTAATAATATAAACATACAATGGAATAGAACGTAAATCAACGAATGAGTCCTAAATGGACTTGGCAGAAGCTCCAATAGGGTCCACACGCTTAGGCGGTGAGCTCTACTCTGTACCTACACATCAAACTAAAAGCTGACGTCCGCTTATGATGCATTCAAATATCCTACAGCATGAACACATCAATCATACTCACATCAATCACACATCAATTCATATAAGATTTCCTATGCTATGTTGCATTAGATTACAATAATTACTTAATTTATCTAATTAGTTCCGTAACATTTGTTTTAATACAATTCAATCAAGCAAATTCATATTTTTATTACAATAAAAATATCTAATACATCAATTCATCAATTCTAGCATGTTGTGCTAATAATTATCACCTTTAAGAAATTAAATCAGAGGTAGTTATACTTCGCGTCGTTGGCAATTAGCGATGGCTAGGGTTTCATTGCACTGCTCGAGACTCTAATTTGGCACTTGGCAGCGTCAGAAGTTCGATTGGTTTGATTGGATGAATTCAGCGGAAGATCTGGCGAATTTCAGTGAATCCGATATTTCAGCAGTTTTCGGCGGTTTTCCGGCAGCTTTCCGGCGAGGCAATCACAGGGCTATGGGTTGGGACCGGGTCGGTAAATTCGACCCAATGGTGGTGACGGTGGGGATGGCAACAACAGCGATGATCGCTGGCGGTAGCGACCAGTCGGCCGGGGTCTGTCGGCTTGTCCGATTGGGCATTGGCGGTGGCACTGGATATGGTGGAAATGATCAAGGGATCGAAGGGGATGGCGTCGGTGATAGAGGGCGTGATCTCGCGGAGTTAGGCATCATGGTGACCAGGCGATGTCCGGGGGTGCTTGGGGCGACATGGCGACGACATGGCGGCATCGATCAACAGCGGTGCTGCGGCCGAACGTAGCGTCAGTGGCAATGACAAGGGCTGCGTCGGGGTTAGGGGAAAAAAGGTCGGGGTGAGTTCGGTGGCAGTTTTGTGAATAAAAACTTGACATGACTATGACTCCGACTCGAGTAAAAAATAATAATTAACTCGTAATAAATCCTAAAAAAATCTAGAAAAATAGGGAAAATCCCATAAAATATAATACATGCCATATCGTCACAATGACATTCTCTATAACTAATAACTCACCCAAACTACCCTATAACGCATCCTAATGCGTTACTCGGTCTAAAAATAATTCTATAGTCTAATACTAAAATAAATAAAAAGTCTATGCGTACTCTCATTTATTTTGATAACTCATTTAGCTAATGTCTTACTAACGTTATTATCATATACTTGGGTACACATGACCTTCGTGGTTTATAACACACGACCGACCTTTGCTTAGTACGCGTGTCTTGAAATTGACTCAACTAAAAATAGCAGTCAAACAGATCGGTTCTGACTATAAAACCCTGACCGGGTCACGAGTTTTATAGTGGTAAGGCCAGTGACTAATGTTTTTGACAAATATATGTCATCGGTACATTGTAATGATTTAACAATGTTAAAGTAAAAAATATTTAAAAATTTTAAATTAATTATACTCGGGTACATTGTACTCGAGAACATTGTACATTGTACGTTTGCCACAACGAGCTATGGAAATTTTTTAATTTATTTTTAAAATTAATATGGGTCTCATGCACACGACCCATTTAATGTGCATGTGGACATTAAATGGCCGTACCCACCACACGCAGCCAGAAGGTAGGTGGTGGCAGTCACTCCCTGCATCTAGCCACCCCCACCATTGTTAAGTATTAAACTTGTTCGTTTCGAATTTTGATAATAAACATTAATTCCTGTTATAATCATGACGTTTTGCTCTATGTTATATTTCAGATGAATTAGAGTAAGTCAATCATATGATGAATTATTATTGGATTAATCGAAATGTTGTGACATTTCATATTAGATTTGATTCTAGACATATCATGGACATGATGTCTTTAATGTTTTAAGCGGATCTTAGTCTTGGAGGCTTGAACTTGGATTTGAACATGAGCTAAAACTTTGATAAAATATTGAAGGCCAGAATGTCTAGGGAGAGCATAAAGCTTTGAACAAGTTTGAGAACAGGTTTGAGAACAAGTTTGAATATGAACTTAAGTAGAAAATTAGTGTTGGAATTTAGACTAGCATTCTCAACATTGATTGGTCAAGTGGTTGAGAGCTTTAGGAGCTATGGACTTGCTTAGCTATAAAAGATACGAGCTTGTTCTTTGCAAAGAGCTTTTGGATAACAACCATTGGTAAAAAGCCTTTAGAGCCAAACAATCAAAAAGTGATTAAGGTTGAGAGCTATAGTGGGAGTAAGCTTTGGATAAGCTTCATCTATCATCAACCTTAGACTTCAAGAGATTGTCATAATAGTGTATTATATCTCTTGAGTGGTTGCGTGTCTTGTTGATCTTGTGAGGTGTTGTTTCACTAAGTGGGTGTGATTAGTGGGTACAAAATAGGTGTGATTTTGTGTTGTGCTTGCACTAGTTGTAAGGACCCAACCCAAAGTGTAACGTAATGGGCCTAAGTTATTTCTTTAAAAGTTGTTAACCAATTTGAAGATATATAGTCCATTTTTACTTATAAACAAGATCTTACCACAATATGTATTAGATGTGAGACTAAGTTAAAAGATCTTACAATCCACCAACTTTAGAAAATTTCATCTTCAAAATTTCTATACTTGGCCCATTACTAGCCCTAACCTAGGTGACTTCTTTGGCCCGTGATAAGTAGCCAGCTAACGTCCTTAGTCCAGCCCACAATCTAATATGGAACCAGGTTATCCTGATACCATCTGAAATGACCAAATATTTTCATTAGGCTAGTACATCATATTATTTCATTATTGTTATTTATCAAGATACTAGAACATATCACCACCCAAATAAATAATTTTTGTATAATAATAATACTGAATAAATTTTTTTTCAATCAACAATCGTTTTAAGAAGTTAATTCACTAGCCTATAATTTTATTAGTTAGAACTTAGTACAAGCAACTATTTAATTAACTTAATTAATTAAAACCACAACCTTATTTATCATAAACCCTTTATAATTTGCTTTTCGGTTCTAACTTGTTTATTCAAGTGTTTTAGTTATTCTGCTGAGTACTGAAATCCCATGAACCATCTCTGGTCCCACCTCCAACCTGCCTTCGTTGTCTCCATCACCCGCCTCCACGTTTGTTATCTATGACCACCATCTCTGTCGCCGCATCCGACCTTGCCTTTGCCGCATGCCTCCACTTGCCTTTGTCGTCTTTGGCCCTCATCTTTGTTGTCTCCAAGTGACACCTACAATGGCATCCCTCCCCCACCTCTAGAACTATCTCTGGCTATTGACTCTAGTCGTCGCCTCCAACCGGACCTCGCCTTGCCTGTTGACTCCTTGTCTTCCTCTTCCTCATATTTAAGCATTTCCTTTCCATTTGCTAGAATAGTTGATAAGTGTCTAAATAGTTAGCTTTAGTTGAGTCATTTATTAATTTTAAAGTCTTGTGTTTATACTTTAATTTAGGTTTATAGTATTTTTAGTAAATTTTAGATAATTATTATTTTATGAGTTTAATAATTTGAAAAATCATTGTTTATATTTGATTTTATTACATTTTAATGGATTTTCTATTTCTAGGTTTTAAGGAGTTTAAGGGTTAAAAGGATCAAAATCATTTTGGTTGTATTTTATTAAAGTGTTGTTTGGGTTAGCGGAAGGGCACTGGTGGAGCAGCTTAGCTCTAGGATTAGCAAACGTTTTGTAGAAAATTGCATTAAGGGCTAGAGCCTTGGGCAAACGCCCTAGCACGGGTAAATATCAGGGGAAAAAATGTATGCAGTGCCTTAGTGCTGGGTGGGAGCCTTATCACTCAACCAAGTGAATAAACATGAAAGAATGCACGATATTTTTAATGTTGCTTGAACTTTAATCATTAGGAATGTATAAATACATCATTGTGGTCGACCATAGGATATCTTTTTGGCTTTGGAGGCTTCGGATTTTGGGAGAATTGCTTGAAGCCGAGGGGAAGAGAACATTGCTTTGAAAAGAGTTTATTTTCTTTTATTTTTTTTTCTTGTCGATTATTTATGAGAGATCCAAAGTATTCAATAAATTTTTCTGGTTTATTTTTTATTTTTTATGGAGTAGTTGTTGAGTCTAAGGTTTATAATGGAATTCTATTGCCTTATATAAATTAAGTTTTGTTTTCTCATAGTTTAATAGTTGGAGTTGAATTGTTTATTTGGTTTGGATCAATGCAATTAATAATTTGGCCAATTATTGGATTGATTTGTGATTTGATTGTATCTTGGAAGAGTGAAATTATATTAGACACAACAAAATAATATATGATTGATTTATGAATTTGTGAATAGGATATGAATAAACTTGTTTAGCATATGCAATTTATTGGGGATGAGTTTATTGTGTTATTTTAATCTTGAGGTACACAAGAATATGATGAATCACGCTAGTGTACACATCAAATAAGTAATGAAATGATAAGTGAGTATTATTCCCACAAGAATTGTTGTTCTAACGTTACAATTGATAACTAGATTATTAAACTTGATGAGTTGTCTACAGAGAGTATATGATAAAATGGAAATCTACTCTAAACTATCAAGATGAGCAAGGGTGTGAAATTGACACAACTACTTTAATTCAGAAAAAGATGCAAAGGCACAATAATAGAAAATATTAGCCAAAGGTAACACAAATTCTTTTAATGAAAATAAATTTGAGATGAATAACTTTACTTAGTTAATAAGGAATATAGCTTGTTCTGTCAATCAAGTTACACATAATTATAATTGATATCTTAGGAAACAAGTTTAATTGTAACAGGCTTCCGTATTTTATTACAACCTCTTGCCTTGACATTATTCCACATTCCTGTGCAAACAAAACTAGATTGTGTTTTACAATCAACTTCCCTTTGTGGATATTTACGATTCTAATGCATTCATACAATTAGAATTATAAATTGCTTCATCCAAAGATATCATCAATCTACCTATTCATAGAGCCAAATTGAATCTTTTACTCATGCTAGAGTTATTCTCTTGAAGTATTAAGAATAGATATGAAGGAATCAACTCTAAATTAATATATCAAGATAACCCAAACAAGGTATATTACATATTAACTAAGATCCATTTCACACCCAGATTTTGCTTGCGTCTACCTCATGTAAGACTAATAATATATCATGAGCTAAGTAAATATAACAATATTTTAAGAAGAGAAGGGAAAATCTTATACAAATCTATGTTATTACCTAGCAAAACAAAATATTAATAGTCATTCCAATTTTCTGATAAAACAATCAATGGCGAAGGTCTTTTCTTCACACAAGCAAAAAGTCTTGAGCAATTTCACACAATGGATTATCCCTCCCAAAATACTCAATAACTTACAGACCAAATGGGGAACCTTCCGAGCTTAAGTAGATCGATCAGTTCATCATAACTTTCGAAGCCAGAGGGTTTTCTCCATGAAATCAAATCTTGGGGACAGTGAGGATGAGAAGGATTTGTTAGGTCATAATAGGGCTAGGGCTAAAGCTTAAAAATGGGGTATCATGGAAAATAAGCAAGGGCATCACTGACTTCAAATTTTTCTTTAACTGATCATTGCGCTTAATAAGAATAATGGCTATGATTTCTATAATTTCTCTTCCCTTCATGTTTCTTATATCTCATCTTTTCCTACTTTTCTCCTTTTTGGGCATCACTGACTTCAAAATTTTCTTTAACTGATCATTGCGCTTAATAAGAATAATGGCTATGATTTCTATAATTCTCTTCCTTCATAAGCTTCTTATATCTCATCTTTTCCTACTTTTCTCCTTTTTTTCTTTTTTCTTTTTAAATCAAGCCGGGTTTCCTCCTAGAAAGCTGAAGTTTGTAGGTTTCTTCCCTTCATGTTTCTTATATCTCATCTTTTCCTACTTTTCTCCTTTTTGGGCATCACTGACTTCAAAATTTTCTTTAACTGATCATTGCGCTTAATAAGAATAATGGCTATGATTTCTATAATTTCTCTCCCTTCATGTTTCTTATATCTCATCTTTTTCCTACTTTTCTCCTTTTTTTTTCTTTTTTTTTTAAATCAAGCTGGGTTTCCTCCTAGAAAGCTGAAGTTTGTAGGTTTGATGAAGTGAATTGGGTTACCACTCATCCATGATAATGCTTGAGCCTGTGGTCATTGACTTTGAATTGATTTCTATTTTTCTCATTCCTAATTTCTCCTGTGTCAGCGTGTAAGGTCCAGACCATCTAGACTTAAGTTTTCTTGGAAAAAGCTTTTGCCTAGAATTATAAAGTAACACCTAATGTCCTGGCTCCATGTAACGACCCAGCCCAAAGTGCAACGTAATGGGCTAAATCATTTCTTTAAAATGGGTACCCCGAAAGTTAAAGATCTATAGTCCATTCCCACTTATAAACAGGATCTTCTCCCAGTAGGTATTAGATGTGGGACCAAGTTGAGGGATCTCACAATCCACCCACCTTAGGGAATTTCGTCCCCAAAATGCCTATTCTTGGCCCGTTGCTAGCCCCAGCCCACGACCTTTCTGGCCCGTGACCGGCAGCCTAGCCAACGTTTCTAATCCAGCCCACCATCTAACACAGAACCAGGTCGGCTCTGATACCATTTGTAATGACCCAGCCCAAAGTGCAACGTAATGGGCTAAATCATTTCTTTAAAATGGGTACCCCGGAAGTTAAAGATCTCTAGTCCATTCCCACTTATAAACAGGATCTTCTCCCAGTAGGTATTAGATGTGGGACTAAGTTGAGGGATCTCACAATCCACCCACCTTAGGGAATTTCGTCCCCGAAATGCCTATTCTTGGCCCGTTGCTAGCCCCAGCCCACGACCTTTCTGGCCCGTGACCGGCAGCCTAGCCAACGTTTCTAATCCAGCCCACCATCTAACACGGAACCAGGTCGGCTCTGATACCATTTGTAACGACCCAACCCAAAGTGCAACGTAATGGGCTAAATCATTTCTTTAAAATGGGTACCCCGGAAGTTAAAGATCTATAGTCCATTCCCACTTATAAACAAGATCTTCTCCCAGTAGGTATTAGATGTGGGACTAAGTTGAGGGATCTCACACTCCAAGCGTTGACCAAAATGCGTCGGTCATGCCATAGTTTAATTCCCTTTTTATATAGTATGGCATTCTCATATACATTGAGCCTAAGCTCGTCAAATTCATTCAACTTTAATAACCTTTTTTTCCACATGCCTTAACATTAAAATTCAACTTTTGAATAGCCCAATGTGCGGTTAAAAAGGTAGGTGGCATTCAAAGACCAGTCTATTGGTGGTATGAAAGCTGTTCTGTAAGCCCATAATGCATCATCCAATTTTAATGACCAATCTTTCCTTGTTGGACTTAAAACCTTCACCAAAATTTTTTTAATTTCTCAGCTAAAAATTTAGGCTTGCCTACTTGTTTGAGGATAATATGATGTCGCAACTTAATGTTTGACTCCATAGTTAGCCAATAAGGTTTTAAAGGCTTTGTTGTAGAAGTGTGATCCTTCGTTACCAATGATAGCTCTTGGGTGCCAAATCTTGTAAACATGTTCTTCTTCAGGAACCTTATCACTGCCTTGGGATTAATGCTAGGGAATGATTATGCTTGTTCCAATTTTGAGACATAATCAACTGCTACCAGTGTGTATAGGTTGTTGTTAGATGATACAAATGGTCTTTTGAAATCTATACGCCAAACATCAAAAGCTCTAACTCAAGGATTTCATGCAAAGGCATCTCTTGCCTCCTCGATATGTTCCCTTTTTTGGCTCCTATCACATTGCTTCACAAAAGAGTTGGCATCTTTGAAAATGGTCAGCCAATAGAATCCTAATTGTAAAACTTTCATAATTATCCTTTGACTTCCAAATGGCCTTCATATTTTGAAGAATGACAATGATATAGAATATCCGACATTTTTACTTTTGTAACACATCTTCTAATCATCTGCTCCATTTTCTAAACAAATATTGTTCATCTGAAAAAATAATTATTGACATCTCTCCAAAACTTTCTTTTCTGTTGTGGTGAAATATTTATGGGAAAAACTTGACCAACAAGAAAATTTACATAATCTGCAAACCATGGGAAGTTAGATGTCCTTGAAAGAATTGCTCATCTAGAGAGCTTTCTTTAATTAGCAATGTGTTGGCTTCATTTTCCTTATTTATTAATCTAGACAAGTGAGTTGCTACTACATTCTATGAACCCTTTTGTCTCCTGTTTCTAGATCAAATTTTTTGTAGAAGTAACACCCATTTGATGAGCCTTGGCTTAGCCTCCTTCTTGTGAAGTAGGCATTTTTAAAGCAGAATGGTTTGTATGAACTATCTCTTGGGTACCCATCAAGTATGATTTAGGAATTTATCCACAATATACACTACATCCAATAATCCCTTCTGTACAGAGAAATAATTTTACTTGACTTTTATTCAATATCTTGCTTGCATAGTAGATGGTATAGAATACCTTATTGATGTGCTAGCCAAAGAATGCACCAATGGCATAGTCACTTGGATTGCATATTAACTCGAATGGTTGTGACCAGATCTGTGTGAAGAAATAATGGGGAGATGAGCTTTCCCTTTAGTTTATTGAATGCTTCTAGACAAGCTTCATCAAATTTGTAGGCTGCATCCATTTCCAATAGAATTGAAAAGTGGTTTTGCAATTTTTGAGAAGTCCTTTATAAATCTCACTGCAAAGTCCAGCACTACCTAGGAAGCTTCTTGGTTCCTTGCCATTAGTTTCCGGTGGCAGTTTCTCAATTACCTCTACTTTTGGTCTATCCACTTCCTTCTGGCCTTTTCTTGAAACGAATGGCAAGGTACTATGGTTGGCACTTTTACATCTCTGCATATCTTTATCTAGAGTTTTTACGCACTCAATGCAGGTGCCTCCAAATACTCAAAATTCATCCATAAAAATTTCCATGCCATTCTCCATCATGTCTAAAAAAATGGACATCATCTATCTTTGAAATGTTTCTGGTGCATTGCATAGTCCGAAGGGCATCTTTCTGAAGGCAAACGTTCCATATGGGCTGAAATGTTTCTACAATTGTCTTAATGTTTTGAAATAAATGATATATATACAAGAGAACCCATTTTAGTAGAACATAGCTTCAATCAATATATTTCAAAACAAAATCCAGCCAAAATATTTTATATAGCTATTATTTGAATTTAATAATTCAAAAGTTGCCGGAACATTTATGTAATATCATCCAAAAGTTAAGTTAATCCCACATCTAATATCTATCTAGTAAGATCTAATATATTGGTGCGAAATGGTGCTTAAGATCTTCAACTTAGTTAATCACTTTCAAAGATATATCAAGCACAATCCTCCATCATGTGCTCTCCAATGCATCCTCTAGCATCAACTACTTCCAAGAGTACACACCTACATAGATATAGAAAATTGTCTGTAATCAAATAAGTTGATTACCCACCTAAAAATAACAATTAATAATTCACTAATGCAGATGGGCATCTTACTATCCACGAAGAAAATTTTAGCCTCCAAAATATACCACACCGAGCTATAAGTATGGTCCTATGTGGCCAAATATAGTATGCAAATCATGCGCCGGACAAGTAAAGGGACAAAAGACATAACGAAAGAACATACTTACGCCCTCACATCCACCATATAACACATGTTATGGTACTCAAGTCACATAGAAGAGTTAGATTAGTGCTACAATTTCCGGAAATGTGTTACATTTACAATACCTACTTACATTGCATTACTTTACGGTATAAAGAAGTAGTAGTAATTCATACAACCTATACCACTCACTCTTTTGGTCGTAAAATCCGTAAAATTGTGCGTACATATATATATAATAGGTATGGAAGGGATATACATATTATGTTTCTGGATCTTAAGTTCGAAAATCATTATCAATCCCATCCTTGAAGTTTTATTAAACTATGAAAAACTTAATTAAATGGCCCAGCATCAGGGGATCCTATAAAACACTTGTTGAAGCCATCCTACATCTAAAACTCGA
>JAURVB010004779.1:0-48924 GCA_033002965.1 Piper betle
AGTGCTTATTTTTACGGATTCACGAATAAGAGAATGAGTGGTACGGAGATATGTGTGGGCCGTACTAATACTCCTTCAAACCCTGAGGTAGTGCAGTGTATGAAGGTACTGCATAATGTAGCACATTTCTAGAATTTGTGGCACTAACTTAACTGTTTCTTTTGCCACTCGAGTACCATGGTGGGTGATATAGAAGATGTGAGGGTGTAAGCGTTGTATGTATGAATATGATTATGAGCCATGCATGCGAGCTGACACTTACTTAAGTATGTTTGCTTACCGCCCAGTGTGTGGTAATCTTGAAGTTTCATAAGTTTTTGTGGGTAATGGAATACCTATTTGCCAGTTTGTATTAGCTATTTTTTGGACCAATAACATTTGTTACCGATAATTTTCATATAATATATGTAAGTCTTGCAATCTTGAGTCAACTTTGGTTGGAGGACAGATAAATGCTACACACCCTTGAGCTCAGCGCATTTATTTACTTTCTTACTTTTATTTATGTTCGATGTATTTTCACGTATATTTAACCGTGTTTTCCATTCTCATGACACAAGAAGGTTGTTTCGATCTATTTTATCGATTGAGTTGTATTGTGGATGCGGCGTTGGCGGGGCGAATTGGGTGTAGGAGGTAGCACAACACCTGGAGGCGGCGTCAATGGGGTTGAAGGAGGGGGAAAGAGAATCAGGGGAAAGGAATGGTCAGTGGCATTCTTGTAATTAAAAGTTGAGTCATATCAAACTCGAATAAAAATAATCTAACTTCAAATAATTCAAAAAACAATCCATAAAAGTATGCAAAATACTATAAAATATAATATATACCATAACATCAAAATAACATATTCTATAACTAATAACCTATCAATTTTGACCGAGACCATCCAAAGTCAAAGCTGACCAAGTCCTAAAAATGACACTATTATGTCAAGAATCAAGGCAAGAAGACTAAATGGGTCTCATACCCTGAACTCAATTAAGTGAAAATCTGTGAGTCAATCAAGCTTGGCCCATAGGGGCATTATCCAGTGATCTTAAATCCCTATGATGCATGCAATGAGGTACCCTAAAAATACAAAATGGATATTAAACGCTGCAACAACCTTGATCTAAGTATAAAATCCTAGCTAACTCATAAAAATTATATATATACCTCATGTATACACTGATAACTTATGTTCTACTGTATCATAACTGAAATTATCTTATGTATGACGGGCATACTTAGCCTCCATAACATGCTCATATGGCCATCTCGGCCTCAGACTCATATTCTTAAAATTGTTTTGGCTCAAGCTCGCTCTAAATGACTAGAGATTGATCTAAACCAAGCAAACTACAAGCGGGTAAAACCCTTACCCGAAGTTGGGGTTTTACAATATAAGCACTGATAGTAGGTATTAGAGCTCATATAAATATAAATTAACTGCCAAAGTGAGCACCACAAGTGGGTACCGATCGGGTCCCTCAGTGGGTCTCACACTCCCATTCATCACACATGCATAGAAAATTCGAAAATCATAAAATATGTGTAAGGCCTAGGAAGGGCTATTAAATAGCGCTAGAATAATTTTTAAGTTGGATCTCATCTTTCATCAACTCATCAAGGGATCTCAACCTTAAAAGCTTATTAATCATAAAAATTGGTTAATAGCCTGTAAGTAGTGGGATCCAATAAAATGCCATAACTACGTCCTACGGTACAAAACAAAACTGCAATGGAGCCACACAGCAGATCAAGAAGAGAAGAGTCATAATGGACATGTGAGGCAAGCTCCACGTGCCAGCATGGTGGTCTCGACTTTACACGGCCTAGCAAATGCAGACCACTATTCAAACCCTATATGATGTGTGTGTGCAATGATGTGCAGACAATCTTCAATGCAAGAACGACATGGTATGCAAAGGAATAAGAACTTAACCACACACATTACACCACACATCATTCACATGCTGAACATTTCATTACAGCTGACAGAGATTCCGTAATATAAAATAGATAACAAAATGAAGACCTAGGTTCATGGACTCACGTACTTAATTCTAGTAAGAGATATTGAAATGTCTGAAAGATTGGGACAATTTAACGGAGATACTTAGCACACTAATCAAGAACAATATCCCGATAAAATTATGAAAAGTAACTTAAGATTTTCGGCCAATTATATAAACTTAACACTGATGATAATTTTGACGTAGCGACTTTAATCTAGAGAACTTAAAAGATCTCAAGTCGGCCCCCACATTTGTGGCCAGTAATCAAGCATCATTATTAAAATATCTTATATCATCTAGTTAATTATTATTTAACTTAAAATTTTTACAGTATAATAATTTCACAACCAAATACGAATTAAAATATTATTATTTAATTATTTCATTAATTAATCAATGGGGCATGTGAAACGTGATCACCCGAATGCAGCCTAAAAATTATAAAGTTTTAATCTTTTTATAGTTTAGACTGTTATTAGGTGGATTGGTTGATAGAAATTATAACTTTACACCAAACATGCATTTTACCAAAAATCCTAAATAAAAATCACAACTTTTACAAAATTTTAACATGATAAAAATATAAACAACAAAAAAATATGACAATGAATATTTTCGCGTGCCCCAATTGGGAGATCTACATGTCACACACCATGACCGTGCACGAAAAATGAAAAGAACAGGGAAGGGAGGCATACCTTGATGAGGAAAAAGGGAAAGAAGGCAGGAGAGGGGAATGGGAAAAGAAAGGATGGTGAGGGAGGGGCTGCTAGAGTGCCCGCTAGAAAGGGAAGGCATCACTAGCCAGAGGTAATGACAATGGCGGCCAGCAAAGGGGAAGGAAGAGGGAGGAGGAAGAAAGAGAGAGGGTGAATAAGAAGAGGAGTGGGAGAAGGGGGGTAGGGAAAAAGGATGTGGAAGGAGGAGATGGAGAAGGGACGGGTAGTGTGGGAGGCCAGGAGATAAAAGGAGAGAGGAGGAGGATTGGCGAGGAGAAAAGGAGGAGAAGAAGAAAGAAAAGAAATGGGGAGGGAGAGAAAAAGAAAGAAGAAAAAGGAGGGAGGGAGAAAAGGAGGAAAAGAAAAGAAAAGAGGGAGAGAGATAAGAAAAGAGGGAGAGAAAGGTAAAAGAAAAAGAGAAAAGAGTGAAAAGAAAAATGAAGAAGAGAAAAAGAAGGGGAGGGGAAGAGGGAGAGAAAGAGAGAGAGAGATATGACCGAAATGTCATGCGATGCGACTCTGACCTAGTGTAACACAAAAGGCACAACGTGTATGAAAAACGTGCGAATATGGCCTTGAGCTACACAACACAACCAAATGAAACATAAGCCACCAACTTGGCAATTGGGGACCATGGTTGCATGAATCGAAATCGGAATCGGAATCGGAATCGGTTTTCCAGGGAGTCGGAATCGGAATCGGAATCGGTCTGAATCGGCCAAGAATCGGTTCAATTGAATCGGTCCAAATTAATTTAATCGGTCATATATAATAATTTGACAATTTATAATATAAATATATTAAAATTGGGTATTGATGATATTTTGATATTATTCTGTCTATTATAGTTTCTGATATTTTTAAATATTTTTTAAGATTTTTTAAATTATTTAGAATTAATTATTATTTTTAACTCGAGTTAGACTCGAGTCAACTTTTAATTATGAGAATGCCACTCTTTACCCCCGCCGCCGCCGCCGGTCGGCGCGAGTCTGGCGGCAATGTCGGAGGATGTCGGCAGCCCGGTCGGACGAACAGTCAGCGGCCCGCAGCCGGCGGCGAGGCGGTTGGAGCGCGAGTCGCGGCGATTCGTGCGTCACAGCCCGATTCGGTCCGGCCACACTTCGGCGGTGACGTTGCGAGGTCGGCGGCGAGCCCGGAGTCAGGGAGCATGGCGGAGGGCGGAAACGGGGCGGCGGCGGGCGGACGGGCAGCGGCGGCGCAGGGGGAGCGGGGTTGATTTTAGGTTTTTAAAATCAAAATTACCATTTTACCCATGCTTAAATAATTTAATAAAAATCATACCTAGGGTATTTTAGTAATTTCATTAAAAAAACCGATTCCGATTTAAATCGGCCGATTCCGATTCTGAGTTAAATCGGTCGGAATCGGTCGAACTCGGCCGATTCCAAGGCCGATTTGGGGCCGACCGAGTCGGCCCCGAAATCGGATCGGCGCGATGCCGATCCGATTTAAATCAGCCGATTCCGCACGGAATCGGCCGATTCCTGCAACAGAGTTGGGGACGACAAGAAAATTTAATCGTAGGCATGCCCAATGCCCAAGACATACCCAATGCCCTCCTAGCACTAGACCGATCAAACCAAACATACCACGTGCTATTTGGATCGAACCAACAACTTACCACACATAAAACATTAGGTCGATGGGTTGGGTTTTACAATTGGTATTACTATAAAATCAAATACATCACTCTGGAATAAAGCACATTGAAGTAAACTATCACTTTATTCGAAAGCATATGCAAGATGAAGACATAAATATCTAATATGTATCTGCAGGTCAACAATTAGGGGATATCTTTACTAAACCCTTAAAAGGTATTCTAAGCTTAGAAATGACTTGGGCGTTATGCCCAACCCCCTTGATAGGTTAGAGCTTCACCCATTGTACTTCACTTTATCATGTACTTTATTGGTCTTTTTAAGATGACAGAGGATGAGAGTGAATGCGTTGTTTGAGTATTAGTCTCGAGGGAGCATGCTCACATGTGGGGGGAGTATGAGAGTGAAGTCATCACTTGGACTACAACATGTAATTTTGTTTAAATTAATGAGAATGATTAACTTATTTAGGATGTCAATCTCTTGTTGGTCATAGTCTTCATGGCATATTCATCATGCCATAAGCATTACATCATGGTCTTGTATTGATTTTTGAACTCTCTTGTGTATGCTTGAAGCAATAAAGATGGAAGGACCAAAAGGCTAAAACTTGAGAACTTGAAGGGTTAAAGATCTCAAAGACAAGCTCAAGGAATGTTTCATAAGGATTGACACCAACTATTTAGAGAGTTTACAACACATAGGGTTTATCATTATAAAAAGGGACAAATGTTGAACCTTATTTTGATGAGAAAACAATTTAAACTCATTAAGTAAGATTATGGTGGAAAATCAAAACATAAAGACGCATAGAAAAAGTTGAAGTGTCAAAAAGATTGGCAGCAACTTTGGCAGGAGCTTCGTTAGCCAAAGCATGGAAGGTTTGGTCGATGAAGAGCAAAGGAAAATTTGGAAAAGTTTTTGATAGTCAAAGATCAGATAGGCAAACCCTAAAGCTAGCATGGTGAACGTCGACAAAGCTTCAAATGAGGTTCAGCCAACCAATCTTCTAGGAGGAAAGAAGATGAAATGATATTATGAAGATTTTGGTAGAGGACTTCAACAACCAAAGGGTAGCCAAAGATTGCAGCTAGTTCAAAATCAATGTTATGGCATGATCAGCAGACACTTTGGTTGGTTATTCAGCGGTCAATCGTACTATAAATTTCCAAAAGTAACTATTAGAAGAAGTAATTTTTGGAATTCAAACTAAGGACTATTATTTTGGGAAAAAAGTTTCAAAGCTATAAATAAGCCCTTGAAGGGAGTATTTTTACACACTTTAACACCTCAATATCACTAGTGAAACTCTAGAAGTCTCTTATCCTTTATGGAAGCTCAAGCTTGTATTTAGGATTGACATTCCCTTTTATCTTGTATTCCTAGTAGGGTTATATAAATCCTAAGAGAGGGTTTTAATGAGGCAAAGCCCAAGTTTGTAAACTTAATTTGGAAACTCTTAAAGTGTTAGGAATGATTATAAGGATCCTTGTGAAGAAAGGCTTCTTGGAGGCTCATATGGTGTTAGGTAGAACTATAAGCGATGCGGTTACGGTGCGGTCAAAAGCATTTACCACTATCATTTACTAATTTCTTAACCGCTTACTAGTATATGCACTATTTACCACTTTTTTGATACTTTGACTTTTTTGCTCCCAATAAACGGTTAACAATTAGTAAATTTTGAACCTCTAACTTCTTTGGCATTATATAACTCATACCAAGATCATAAATTTAGCATCACTTGCACCTTATATTTACATTAAACTAACCTTTACACAGATATACTATTATAAAATTTTAATTAAATATGTTAATAATAATATATTTTTGTTTATAATGATCAATAATAGGTTACTTTTACTACAAAAATTAAACTACTTTTTATAAATCGATAAAACGACAACAGTAGATGCTTCTGCCATTACCGTTTCAAAATAAAAGTGGTGCAAATAAATTTTTCATTTTCTTTTATCATTATTCTAAATGGTAAAAAAAATACCTAACAATTTTATTTCAATTTAATTCAAAATGATTGGTAAAATAGTAAAATGGGTGCCCACTTACAGCCCTAGTGTTAAGAGGGCAAAGCTTTCTTGGCACTTGGTAAGTACTTGTAAAAGATTCTTTGTAGGTGATTGTAAGTAGCACAAGTTGGTTGTTATTGTGAAGTTAAAAAAACTTACACAAGAAAACGATAATAAGTTAGAAGAGAGGACTAGGAGTTTCGAACCTATTAAAAAATCTCATGTTTTATCTCTTCCCATTTTTCTTTGTATGTTTGTTTTCATTTTGATTCACTTGTAACACATTTTATTTAATTTTCTTGTTTTTAGTATATTGCTTTAAAATTTTAGGTGAATAAGGGCAAAATCACATAGACTTAGATTATTTAAATGATTCACCAAAACAAGTATATGTGAAAGATAAAATTGTATTTGTTACCTCACACATACCACACTTATATGAATTTATTCTTCCTTGGACTGAATCATTTTTTGTATTTTTTCCTTGATTATCTTTTTTTGTGCTTATTAATTTATTCTTACTTGGACTGAATCATTTCATATACTTATTTACTCTTGTGGTCTTATGAGGGTCTAATGATTACAAAGATCTAACTTATTTAATAATCTTCGTTAGTTCTCTCCCACCAAGGCGCCCTCAAGTGTGGACAAAAATTTCTAACAGACTTCCGCGCATGTGCTGTTACTTAATAAGGTCAGCAAACCATAAAAATTTACTCAAGAGCGGCCCACTGCAACCCAACAAACTAAAATTGCACCCTTCCTTCGCATGTGAAGATTATACTAGTTTTCATTTTGTGTTAATCCATGCTTTTAAATGATATATACTATACAGAGACCCACACTACATCACGAACATACACACAACACGAATATCTTTTTTTTAAAATAAAAGAACACATTTACTTCTATCAATATTGTTTAAGCATCCAATAAAAATGTCTATGTAAAAAATACCCTAAATTCCTCAGGTAACAGTTCTAAGTAATTACGTGTAGCATCATGAATTACCAGTGGATAATTGTACAGTATTTTGACTGTAGAACATTCCTTTTTTCTGCACAACGAAAATGTCTGTAATGTAGAATCAATGAACAAAAGAATGCTGCGAAGCTATAAGAAACGGAACAAAACAGAACATGCAGCAACGAAAACTCCACGCTAGCAAAAAATGGCAAGGATTCTGCACCTATAACTCATAACAGAGAAGGTATGCAGCAGCATCAAGGAGAACTCGAAGCAAGAAGTTCCTGTGACTACCACTTTTCAGGACGTCACCATTAGTTATCCTGAAACTCCTTACTCAAATTGAACTGTCTTATAACTTGAAAAAGTAACCAACCTTTTGACGCCAAGCTTATTCCGATATATGCCCAAAAAGTAAAGATCCTTGATGATTATATCAGTTAATGTCGAAAAATTAGGATTCAAACTAAGCTTCCCAGTCTCATGCAAAATTTATCTGTACATGACTCTCCACCGACTAAAATTCAATCTATGGTTACCAATATCATCATTCATTAGAGGATTCAACAGTCTATCTTGTTGCTTTTCAGCTTGAAGTGAAGACTTTATCCGCTTAAGATGGGCAATGCATTGTTCATGGTAAGCGTCTGCGCCAACATTATCATTGCTAGTAGCATTACATCCCTCGTAGTTTATTTTCCTACCACAAGTAGACTGCCACTTTGCTTGCATATATGCTAAAGACCTCCATGGAGGAAGGGGCATAGAATTCTGCTCAAGAGAACTTCTTGCAGCTTCCACCATCACTTGTAGATACTGTTTCAACCTGTTCTGGTAACCAACATAAACTACAGGAAGCAAATGTAATAATGAATCATAGGATTTGACTGCCCGTGCTATTTCAAAATTGCTTTGAAAATCCATGTCAATTATTAAGCGCCCACTGCTATTAGTACTTCCTTCCACGAAGACATCAATATATTCGTGTTCACCTTGAAAACCAACAGAAGAAGGTTGTTAGGTTTAACAACACACTCTGAAGTTGAAACTAAAAAAGATAAATAAATTGATAAAAAATCAAGAGAGATATTGATACCTCCAGGAACCTTGCCAGACCGCTGCCATTTAGAGACACAAACTGCAGCATCAAATCCAGAGTGCCTGAGAAGCTTGGCAAGTGTTTGTCTAATACAACTGGTATTGCATGCCTTCACGTTTACAATGTTAAGTTCCGTCTCATTGATGGAAAGAATCAGGGACTGAACGACTAACAATAGCTGCATTTCATGCTGATCCACATCGTGCTTGAAATACTGTAATAATATAAATAAATGACGTCAATGAAATATTGAAAATCGTAATACTTTCATAATTCAATTCAATTCAAACATACAGAAACAAGAAGGGAAGTGAAAAATAAGTGCACTGCTAACCTAGTACAAGAAAACCATCCAACATGTTTATATCCAAATGAAAGATGCTTTAAGTTCAACATTTACCTAACAGTTTAATACCTGGCGTTTTCTTAAAACAATGGCAAATGTTCACAGTCAGCGACCAAACTACTGCCTAACGAACTTTCAGATGGTTCATGCAAGACTCCCTTTCCAATAACGGACACAAAGTAGAAGAAAAAAAGAAGAGAAGAGAGAGAGAGAGAGAGCAAATTGTGCGTTCAGAAATGTCTTGTTAAAAAAACGTGCAATGAATGGTCACGTTATAAACAACAAGACAAGCTCAAGAAACATCTACTTCAACCCACTCTTCAAATGAAACGGTGAGAGCAGACCACCAAGCACGAAAATAACTAGAAAAATATATATCAATCAAAGCTAAAATCTATCTAAATTGAAAGCTCAAAACTTCACAACCATAATACACGATTGCTGCAACCCCACAAACGAGAATTTTATAACACAGCAAAGAAATGTGTTCGATAAGGCTCTTTCAACATCCTATTACGAAAAAAATAACCTTCAAAAGCAAAATGGAGACGCAGCAAATTTTTTATGGCCAGCTTAGCCCATAAAAAATTGAAGCAAAATGGAGACGCAGCGAAAGCACACTTATTAAGATCGTCAAGCAGATACAATTTGATTCCAATTGGCAATCCACGCCACAACAGTAATAGAAATGATTAAATTTGCCTCACCTACCATTGTTTACATTGTGACAAAGTCAATGGTAACACATGAAGAGATTGAATGTGGACAGGGAAGAAAAGCTTGAGCCTTTGGGCGGTGGAAAACTTACCGAGATCTTGTCACCGATGTGGGAGAGATCGGTATAGCCGGAATCGCTGTCGCTGCTGCACCTAGAGCCGGACCCATAACTCCAATTCTCCAAAAATCGCTCACCATGAAAGCCAGATCATGTTCGCTGTCGTGACTACACCCCCAATCTCCTCCACCACCGGCCACGCACCCAGCTTGAGTGCTCGACCAGCAGCCGCCGGTTCCAATTCCGCCATTAAAGGCATGATGACACAAATCCAACCGACAAACCTCCCAAACTCAGTTAGAAGGGAAGCAAGGTTAAAAAAGAGCGCACACACACAGACACAATCCAATTAAACTTAGACAAATCTGATTCAAGACACCCCCCCCCCGAATTCACCACCTCCAATCTCCGATTTGGGGAAGCCCAAAAAGTAAAAAAACAAAAATAAAAAGATGCAATGCCAATCAGAAGAAGCAATAGCAAACGTTTCCTTGCGGAACCCACAAGGAACGATGGAACACGGATTTTGATTGAAGAAAGAGAGGAATGATGAAAACGGCTCGGGAAGGTGGGAAGGGAGAGAGAAGGACCAGTCTTTCTTGGTGGAAAAGGCGGAAATGCTTAGGAAAGAAATGGGAAGTTCCCCTAAACAACCATCCCCTATATTAGAGAATACTGCTATTCCAGCCCCATATATGGATTAGTATTGATGTGTTAATTAGTGCCTACCTGATTTGATTTTGGTTTTTCATTTTTAACAAGAAAACCTACCCAAATTTGACTGAAAGGGATAGTAGGAATGGCCATCCTCATCTCGACTCCAACGCAGATACATTCATTTCTTCGTACAAATGAGACTACAACTAAAATCTATGAGGGAAGAACCGCATCCTTGTCTGGGATCCATCGCAACATACATTCGTTTCTTCTCACAAAGGCGACTAATTAGAAATAATCGCTCTTTAGTGAGAAATCCCTTCTTACGAGAAAGGGTTAGCCAATCACATTGCGTCAACTTTTTCCCACCAATATCTGTGCCCTTCTTATGAGCCTTCCCCCCCTACCAATTGTGCCGTTCACTTCACATGTTGCTTAAATAGAAAACTGTAGCCTTCCCCTACCAATTGTGCCGTTCACTTCACATGTTGCTTAAATAGAAAACTGAAATACAATAATATCTTCCCTCACTCCTTTTCCAAACTGCTGCATTCTCATCTCTCACGCCGGCTCTTATCACATGTGGACTCCCATCTTCATATGCAATACCAAAATCTCAACCCGTCATCCTCGTAAGAAAATAGTTTTCTTCACAACCTACTCAATTTTCCATTACGGGAATTGCTACTGACCTTCACCTTCCTACTTTCTCCTTCACAATTTCAGATCCTACAAGAATTATACTACTCATCAATGTCCTGTGTTTCCACAGACTTCAAAAAACACAAAAAGTGATGAAATTAATATAAAGACTGATTTTAGAGACTTATTATGACGCAGATTTAGAATTAACAGGTCAGTCATCCGGATAATGGTGAAGTGCCCAGGTTCTAAAAAAATTGGTGAAGGGAAAGAAGAATTTCTAAGTATTTTGGACCGTCGATAAAATTGACAATCAGATGCTTGGAATGTGGGCACCTGATACAATGTTAAAACAAGTAACTCTGGCATTTTCCCCTTCAACATACATATCCCGTTTTCTCATCTTACCTGGACAAGGGAACGTGTCCACTTCATTTTATCCGTCATTCAACAAAAATGAGAAGCCTTGGCCCTAAAACACAAAATTCAATATACAAAGTCCATTTTTCAGGAATGGGCAGAATCTGAAAAACACTATCCCAGAAAGGGTAACAAATATCACTAAATGGGAGGTAATCTCGGAAAAACAGCCAATTTGACCTCCCTTGAATACAACACACTACACTCTTACTATTCAAACTGAGCAAAAATAATCCTCCCCGATCACAAAGACTGGACTTTCAAGGTTACCTGAATACAAATTTTTTCTTTCATGTCAATCCCACTACTTGTATGTTTAGAGAACAATCACGTACCTGCAATAGAAAAAAATACATTTTTCAAATAACGGGCATAAAATTGTGTGTATTCAAGGGAGGTCTGAATATGTAAGGAGAGGAACATGGTCTGAATTAGGTGAACGGAGAAAAACATAATCTCATTTGACATAAATTACTACACAAACAATTATTTAGCGGATCACGACCCCACTTCTTAAAGCTGGACTGATTTAATTCCAGATTTATCTCATCACCAAAAGCACTAGAGAAAAAAAACATGCACTCCTTTAAGGATGAACAAATAAAAAATAAGAATAGATGAAGTGCTCGAGACCACACCACACGATATGAAATTTCAATCATTATTATCATCAGCAATCATTAGCGGAAAAGTTTGGTCACGATTCATATACTTGCAAACACATTCATTGTTTCCATCAAAGTATGTTTCAACCTTTCCCTTCAAACCACAAGAGCATAATCCACTTGGCAGGCTAAGCATTTCAACCTTTCCCTTCAAACCACAATAAAATTAATCCAGCTTGCAAGGCTAAGCTTTTCCTATACACCAACTATAAGTATATCATATAAAGTTTGATAAGGTTGCGCCTATCATAAAGAACTCCAAGGCAACTTCTTCTTTCAACCATCTCCACACTTCAATAACTTTCAAAGGTGCTTAAATCCTTGCAATGTGCTCCAGATATACAAACACAAAAATTACTTCGTCTCCTTCATCTTTTTATTGATTTCTTTTTTTGCTCCAACTTAACTTAAACAATATGATATCCAAGAAACATAAATAACAAGATGGAACAGTTGTTTGCTGTAAAGTTTATAGCAAACCATGTGCATGCCTACATTTTGAGGCAGTTCACTTCCATTCAACCTCAAAACAAACTATTCCAAATTCTAAACTTCTTTCTTGGAGAATTAATAAAATAGGCAAACTTTTTTGCATCCACTTACGTTCTAATCCTCACAAAAATATCAAAAAATATTTCTACAAAACACACAAGCATACCTGTTTGATGCCAACAGAATATTCCTAAAACGCAGAACCTGATGAACATAGATATTGCAGTGTATACTCATTAAATGAGGACAATTCTCCAAGATCATGATCCAGTCTGTTAATTACCCTTTCCAAGGATTTAAGGGCAGGAAGGAAAGTTCCACAGTTTTGCTGAATAGGACGACCGTGAGCTTGATGCAACAGCTTGAATGTCGAATGACTTGACAGAAAGGGCACATCTTTTAATTATTTCATCCTCATTCAAGCAAAGGCTGAGTAGCAATGCCCTCTGAGTATGGCCTTGATTAAGAGCCGCACTCACAGCCTGCAGGAAAATTGACGCAACATGGCATACAACTAAGAATTAGCAAAGTATAACTCAGATAGGAAAGTGCAAACAGAAATAATTTAAAAATAAAATAACTAAAGAGTCACCTCAGGCGTGATATCAATGTCTAGATCAGTAGGGTCAAAGAGAAATGAATCATCACTGGAATACATCAAAACTCCATCTGTTGTTGCAGCTGCCCAAGATCTACCGGTGGGTGCAATCTGTAAGCATTTCGTCCTAACACCAGGGTGGCCTTTATTTGATACAGACCCGGGCAAATCATGACCTAATTTTCTACGTGTTTGTAAATCAATACCTTCTTCTATGTCACTGTTTTCATCATCAATGAGATCCAATGGACCTGCATCTGCCATCTTCTTGGAGCTTAAAATGTCAAGGACCCCATCTAAAGCAAGGTTGTGGGTTATCTGAAATCTTCGTACTAAAACCTAATTGGATGGGAAGAACAAACACAAATGTTATGTTTGACATGAAAGTATATACTATAGTAGACACCTGAGAAAATGATCAAATTCAAAATAATATTGCTCAACTTATCTGTATGAACCTGATCTGCAATGTCATACATGCAAATATACTTGCTACCGCCACCAGCCAAAATATAGCTGCCATCAGCCGAGTAGCATAAAGTTGTAAAACATTTTCCTGAACTCGAATTAGCTGCAGATCTTCGGTCGTTCATATGGCGACCACCAGCAATGTCTCTTCGACCCTCGATCGTATACATTAGTATTCCATCTATGGCGTCCCAGAAATGGATGACCATCCAATGTACTGCATGCTACCTGCTTTCCATATGGTCGATAAACAACAGTAAGAACATCATGTGTGTGCGAAAATGTTTCAATTACACCTTTTCCTTCAAATATGTCCCATAATTTTACAGTTTTGTCCCATGAAGATGAAGCCAGTACTGCCTAGAAATGAAGGAAAAAATAAACTGAAATTATCAATTGCGCTGCTTGTGCAAAGGGTTGCAACTAACTTGAGTCAAGATCATGCTAAACTTCTATCAACAGTACAACCAAATAACCTAGCTCAATTATAATCATGCTCAATCTATATCTCATAAATTTGTAAAAGAAAAAAGATGAAAGCCCATATAGTAGCTTAGTACTAGTCTATTTATAAATAAGCATGTTCAATCCATTTTGATGAAGCATCAAACATGTTCTAGCCTTTAGGTCCTTATCTCTTTGCCCAAGTGATAGATGAATTGACTTTTACAATTCAATACGAGGTTCCTTGGTATATGCTTTTTGTGGGGTGATGTAGCATTGGTAATTGAATGTAAAGATGGCAGTCATGGCATGAAAATATTTTGAAGTTAGCATGACCAATGCAAACTATAGTAAATATACTTAGAATATGAATAAGAGAAAGGAAGAGTCTTCTCTATATTGGTGCATTGAAGCTAGTACAAAGAATCTGGTACATGTACCTGGGATCTATGGTGGAGATAAGAGCCGATATTGATATGCGCATTGAATTGCCTATTCAGTAAAACATATGGCCACTTCAAGGTATTTTGTGATCATAGCAGTCCATTGAGATTGATGAGTATCAAATAATGATTAGGACGGCTATAATGTGTTGGGCTACTAAGAAAATTCTAATTGATGAGATCGAGGTGGCAGAATAAAGAATGCCCAAATTGATGTGTCGAAGGATATACCAAATTTGAGCCCAATAGTTAAGTTTTACATTCATAATAGTCTCCTACTGTAAGATTCCTTAAAAATTAGTCTCGTATCTAATACTTACCAGGGTGAAATCTACCATATTAGTGGGGATATGCTTATAAATCTTTAACTTTGGTTAACCACATTTAAAGAATAAACTTGGCCCATCACATTGCACTTGGGTAGTACAGATGGTATCAAAGTCGACTCAAGACCGTATTGGATGGTGGGTTAAGACTAGAGAGAGGATAAGACCAATGGGCTGAGAAAAGGAATTCCAATCGACGAAATTTCCACTCTTTGCCATATGTTCACGCACTTCTACCTCTCACTTCGGCGGAAAATTCTCTTCTGAACTCTATTCCCTGTCTTCTTAACTTGGAGGAGGGAACAAGCCTTCTTTCCACTCCTATTTTGCAAAATTTTACACCAAGATATTAATCAACATCATCAGAATCTACATATACTACCTGTTAGAATGTGACATTTATCATCATATAGTCCTTTCCCTGTTTGAAGAGCTTTCTGCCATCCATCTGATCAGCTCCAAGCCATGGACTGATCCAAATTCAGGCAGGTCGTACCAAAAACAGGGAAAGTGTATTCTGCTCCAGGAATTCAACAGAGGCCACACACCCTTCATCTTCCTGTAATTTCCTTCTTAAAGGTGCTACTATCATTTATTTTGTTATTAATCCTCCAAACTTCAGTAGTTGAAATGCTAGCATCATTTATTTTGTTAAAATACATTTGAATGCACTAGGTTAATCACAGTGTATTTATTTTACAAACAAAAAGGTCATTCAGTAGCAAAGACAAGCAGTTAGAAAATGTATAAACACTTATAATTTTTCCTGTGGAAATTGTTTAAAAAATAAAGAATATTTCAAATTCTGTTTTAGGTGGACTCCCATTTGTAGGAGAGAACATTAATCCATGCACAGGTCCTTCATGTCCACTAAATAGATACACAGCCAGTTTTCATTGACCAAACAAAAATCTGAAAGGGAAAGATGCAAGGAGTACAGAAGTTCTTGTCCGATAGCTAAAGATAACAACACCAGGATTAGAAAAGCACCTCAAAGGAGTCCAGTGTTCCAGCACAAACAATTCCACCACTCTGGTCTGATGAGAGTGAGACAAACCGCCTCAGCGGAAGGAGTTGCAAAAATTTGAAGTTTTGACAACGAACCAAGCTCCCAAGCACGCGACTGTTCCATCTACCGATGCAACTTAAATAGACAATGTTTACTAGCAGTAAAATGTAGAGTCAGCAACTGCATTTGAGTGCTCAGAGAACGTCACAAAGCAGAAAGTTTGGGAAGCTGTCCATACCCGAGTCAAACAAATGGAGATTACTTACATAATAGCAGCAGCAGCTTAAAAGCTGAAACAAGAAAATTTAGGCAAACAAAATGAAAGGGCTCTCCAATCAAAACCCAAATAAATGTACAAACACCAAGGAGGAAATGAGAATTCTATGCAGTGAGCAACAAACTAGCTTCCTTGCATCAAGGAGGAGGAAACCTCATATTATTCTTTATATTTTTTAACACCGTGTAATTTATTAAATCAATGATGTAGGCACACATTCCAGACTTTGATTCGTCCAAAATTGAGTGTAGCAGCACGATTCTCCATTTTTTGTTAGTAATATACAAATCTCCGATCATTGTCAATCCACAATCTTCAGGCTTGTATAACTTACATCCCTAAGGAAGTCGAGAGAGAGATTCCTTCCCAGTAGCAGACAAATCTTCCACATTGCAATTGAGTGGAAAAGCTCTATAGTATCTAATTGTGATCTATGGCCTTTGACCAATTGACACCGAGTATATATATTTGTTTTTTTCCCCATACCCTCACTACACTATTGGCATGTAGCATATATTCCATACCTTCAATTAATTACATTACTTTCCGAATCTAACCGAAATTTTCATAAAAGAATAAGCAAGGAAGAAGCAATAATCTTAGTTATCACACCCGCTGAGTCTTCATCATCATTAACCATAGCCATCTGCTCAGAGATTACATCTAGCAGCATAACTGTCAAAGGATTTCCTGCGGTTCTTTCTAGTGTAATAAATCAATAATCCACTATAGTTTCACCAAGACCTATCTGCAAAACTTACATATTACATCAGCTGATTCTTAGCTCCAGCTGACCAGCCTATGGAATGATTCAATTAGAAACTTTGGGTCCAACCAAGATTTATGTGGAATATTTATCTATTGCAGTGGCTGATTCTTAACCCTCGGTGACCAGCCTCCTAAAAGATGACTTTCACTATTTATATCTATTACTCCTTTACAAGCAGAGGAGGCAAGTAATGAAAATAAAAGAATTAACTGTCAGTTAGGAGGTACAGTTAGCATTTGCATTGCCATTAAGTTTCTCTAGACAAATTATCTTTCAGTTTGGAGTGTTAGTAGGATTCCTCAGCCCCAGCCATTTCAAAAAAGATATTCGAAAACAACAAAATCAACAATGACATAAAGGAAGAGGAAAAGGAAAACAGATAATTACCTTCACTTTGTTATCATCAGCACCTGTGGCCAACATCTGAGAATCCGGTGAATATGCCAAAACAATTAACATCAAAGTAGTGCCCTTGCTGCTTCAAAATATAGCTCTTTGACCACTTTGTTATCATCAGCACCGTGGCCAACATCTGAGAATCCGGAGAATATGCCAAACAATTAACATCAAAGTAGTGCCCTTGCTGCTTCAAAATATAGCTCTGCCTGAACGCCACTCCCACACAAGCAACTGTCCAAGCTTTGCACGTCCAACAGGTTAACCAATTTCCCAACTGATTAAAAACTGCAGTAGTTATCTTCTCACTGGACACTGAGAGCAAGTGAATGCAAACAACTCTGGCATTTGGTAAAGCCCGAATACCCCATTCGAGAAGCAACCACCACCATTTCCAAACTACTAGTGATAATCGCAGGCTGTGAATTTTGCTGGAAACGTATTAAAGAAGTCCTTTTTCAACAAACTCCCACTTCACTTTGTGGAGTGGGAATCCTACCGCTACTTTCTCTTCTTACCATTAGATAGATGATGGACAACCGGATGTCCGTCCTCCCTAGAATCTTTTTCAGGAGTGCCAAGGGCACACTCGACTGGACGCATCTCTTCAAGATAGGTGCACCAACAAGCTTTTTGGAATCTGAAGTTCATGCTTGTCTCCCCTGCAAACACACAAACAGACTTTGAGGGTATATGTAAGTTGTATGCATAGATTGGAATCGACGGAATATTCTAATGAGGCAGGGAAAAGAAACTAAATTATTCAACCCATTTTAAACTATGAACTGGTTCATTTTGAGCAGGTGGAATAATTTCTAATTCCAATTATAAAATGCAAAACTATAATAACAAACACTATCCATCTACTTTTATTTAGTATTAAAGCAATGTCTTAAATAATGTATTGCATAACTAACCACGGAAACATGACAAAATATAAAAATTGACATTGTCATTAAACATCCAGTTAACATAGTTATGAGAGCCATTCAAGTGTATCAACATAATTGATTTGTTGATGACACTGAATTGAGCATACAGAAGGGCATTTGATTTTAAGTACCTTATTTTTGTTTCTGCATAGGCATGTTACTATCAAACACATAATCAAATTGAATGACCGAATCCTTTAAAAGACATTCACATTCACGAGCTATATAGAATGCTTTAATCCATTATTTAGCCAAAATACTCGATCATATAACACTCATTCAAAAAGTAAAGTGCAAGCCAATCACTTTAGTAAAAGCATATGCAGAAAAGAAAATCTAACAGACAAAAGGTAAAACCTGACTAAAGTAGGATTAACAAAAGAGATGGGCGAAAGGTGGAGGACACAGCTGGTGTCAAGGGGGAAGGTGTATAGGGTAGTTGGAGTTGGCAGCCATGGCAGAATAGATAGAATGCTGAGGGCCGATGGCTCAAGGGGAAGGCAGCCACCTTGGTGGACGGATAGGCGCTTGGTAGTTTGAGAAGAGGACAATTGGCGAAGATGAGGACGGTGACCAGAGACAAGAAGAACAAACGCCGAGGAAAAGTAGTGTTTAAAAGTATGTGCTTTTTCTGGGGAATTATCATAAATAGCTAGATCTCAAACTTTTATAAAAATTAGCCAAATTTTTTAATGGAACCATTAGCATTCACTTTAAACTGCTAAATGGAATGAAGACAATCAATTTAATCGACTAGTGCAATAATCCTGGCCTTCTAAGTTCTACCATGTTACCAACATATCTTCACCAAACAACGGCTTGTTCCCTGCATTCATCCATAGGAATCCAAATTTGCTGGTTGACCAACTAGTAGATTTGGGCCTGGTACGTGAGTCAAGAAGTTGCTCGATACCCATAGAGTAAAGGTTGGATTTGTAATTTCACGAAATTAATAACTATAAATGGGCACTTGGGCTCACAACCAAGGCTACAGCTGCTGGGTCGATCAACCAGCAGATTTGGATTCCATCCATAGCAAAGCAAATGGGAGGAGTAGTGAGATGGAGATACCTTTCTGCTGATGACGGCAAAGATGCATGGTGCTAAAGATGTGAAAAAGGTAGCACGGTGCTAGAGATGTAAAAAAGGTGATAAGATAAAATAACAGATCCATATTACAAAGATATGGAATGAAGGAAAAGAAGAGGGGTGGATGAAAGATAAAATAACGGATCCATATTACAAAGATATGGAATGAAGGAAAAGAAGAGGGCTGGACGCTGGCTTGATAGTGGAGATTTATTTCACTAAAGGTAGTTACTAGCCTGAAATTGGAGATTTATTTGACTAAGGGTAGCTAGAAGATAGTTTCAGAAACTTTATAGACTATGAAAGGTTCGATTTATGAGTTTGGGTGAGATCTCATTGCGAGGATCAGAAGTATGAACCTTACCATGAGAAAGTATGATTTTAAAAAATGCCTAAATTTCTGCTCAAAAATCTTCCGTTCTTGCTAGTTCCTAGTTTCCTCATATGCATTAAACAATAGTTTCAGCATTTGAATCAGTCAAAGAGAGTCACTGAATCGGATCAATTGAATGAAAATTGGACAAGAATCAACACATTTAAATTGGTCTAAATCGGTTAGATATTATAAACTTTATATTTTGAGCAAACATATAATATTAAATATAACAAAATATAACAAGATTATACCTAAACTAATTAATAAGAATTTCATAACACCTAATCAATATAATTGAGTTTGAAGAACAAGATGTCATGAAAAAATTAATGCTCAATGTCAATCTCAATGAATTAAGGTTTAACACAAAACTAAAGATAACAAATATTGAAAATTACATTTTTCAACTTTACTTGAAATATACTAAATCATCAGATTCATTCACCATCTAAACATCCTCAGAGCCTGAATTTCTATAACCAATCAAAATAGTAGAGCTCTCACCCACAACAACATTAAGTCCCTTCAAAAAGAAGGCAGAGAGCTCCCACCCACATGAAATCCCTCAAAAAATGAGGCATAGAGAAACTACTTAAGTCTATACATATACCAATATCAACATCAATTATCACTAGATATAGAAGGCAAATTCAACTGGCATGACAAGATCCCAACCGATATCCATCTACCCCGTAATGAACATGAACATATCCTCATGAGAAATTTTGAAAAAAAATGTCTATGGTAAGTACCAAAATGGAGCAAAACCAAATTCTACATAAAAAATTTGTGCAGTTGAATTGAAACTTCACAATTGGTAAAAAACATAATAGGAACACTTGGTATGTCAAAGCATACATTTATAAAAGAACATTACCAATTGTCAGGCTACAAGTACGCAGCAAAGTTTAACTGTAATGGCATGTGCTAAAAGAGTACAATCAAAATTCAATGTTATCGCTACTTATATTCAATCACTAAACGAATTTATATAAAATTAACAGCTACTTCTTTTTCCAAGAAATTGACACATGCTTGGTTATACTACTGACTCAAATATTTGGGTTGGCTTTATAGAAATTATATTCACACAAATGGATCTTCAATTTTCCTGTAAAACATCTAAGCAGAAAAATCCACAACCTCGTAAAACATGTCCAGAAAAACAAGTAAATAAATAAACAAAGAGAAGCATGCTTTCTAATAAAAAAGCGAACTGACCAAGAGTTGATCCAACCAATTTCCTTGTCGGCTCGAGCTCTACCGTAAACGGTGGAAAGCGGTAGCTTTGCGGCTCTTTATGGTGTCCTCTCAAATGGAGAACAGGGTTGACAACACCGGTTGCTCAGAAGGTATAGCCACCGGCTAGGAGTAGAAGGGTGGTGGTCAGAGGAGTTGGTCAGTGGTGTCGGAAAAGGGAGTCCAACGGCTAGGAGGAGAAGGGTGGCCAGCAGATACGAGAAGGGTAGTGTTCAGAGGGTTGGGTGGTGGTCGAACTGGCTGCCGACAATGAGTAGAAGGGTGGCCGCCGGCGAGGAGAAGGAGGCCGCTGGTAGTGAAGACTGACCCCGAATAGGAGGACAGCAATGGAGAGTTTATATAGGGTAGGGTTTTACGAATTGTCGTGTTCCAGCCTCACCAGACCGACTGCAATGCATTTTACACATTTTTATATATTATATATACATTAATATAAAGAGGCCTAGCCTATTGGGCGACGAAGGAGTTTTCTGCTCACTTCTATTTTTTAAAATAAAAATAAAAAACAAAAAAACCCTCACACCTCTCCCAACGGCGGCCATGGGTGGCTACGTGGCCTTAATACGGCGACAGGGCCGGATCTGGTCACTACTCACTCGACCTGGCTAACCAAGCTGGTTTTGGCCACGTAACGGTCGTGTACGATCGGCAAAAAGCCTTAGTTGACCACAGCATTTTTAAATCGAGTTGAAAGCAAAAAAGCTCCTCCGTATATATTTATATATATATATATATATATAAGTTTTCGTTGACTGAAGAGTAAAAATAATATAAAAAAATTAAAATCTTCCTCTGAGTGGTATAACCAAGGGAAAGATAGTTCAATCAATAGAAAGAGGTCAGATCCTTAGTCAAATACTTTTATTTATGGTTCATAAAAACTTACATATATATTTTACAGATGTTTTCAAACTCATACACATAAGATCACTCTTATAAAGCACACTCAAACAAAAATTAAAACTTTACAACAAATCTAGAGATCACTAAGAAACTCAATATTTGGAGGAAGAGGTAAGGGCGGTTGGGAGAGGAGAAAAGGATAAGTAGAGAGATAAGAGTGGATCTGGAAAAGATGACGAGTGGACTAGATCTAGAAGATATAAGGTAGATCTAGACTTAGAACAAACAACTGACCAAAGATATGTTTATGGAGAGAAGATCTAAGAAGAAGAGATCTCAATTGAAATAAGATTATGGAGAAGAGATTCAGGAATGAGTAATATAGAAGGAAAGACTAAGAACTTTGGAAGTAAACAAACCTTAAAGAGGAGACTAGAGAGACTGGGAAGACCGGAGACTAGAGACCTTCTGCTAGTATGTCTGATGATGGACTGTTCGACTTCCCATCTAGCAAGACCCCAATGCCTCCTTATATAGATGGGAAGAGGTAAACGGTAAAGACGAAAATCCCTAACTAGGTAATCAGATGATCTCAACATGCTGACATGACAACTTATGATGTGGCATGTGATGTGGTAGATGACATAACATGTGACTTGGTAGATGACATGGTATGTGACGTGGCAGATGATGTGGTTGATGATGTAAAACCCCAGCTTTAGGTTAGGGTTTTACCCTATTTTAGTTTTGCCTGGTTCAGGTCAGTATCAAGTCAGTTCAAACGAGTTCGAGCCAAACCAATTTTTAGAATATGAGTATGAGGCCTAGATGGCCATATAAGCATGTTATGGTGGCTAAGTGTGCTCGACATGTATATGATAGCTTCAGTTAGGCTATAACAGCGCATGAGTTATCAATGTATATGCGAAGTATACATATGATTTTTATGAGTTAGCCAGGATTTTAACCCTAGATCTAGGCAGTGTTTAGTATTCGTTTGGGATTTTTAGGGTATCTCATTTACATACAGCTTAGGGATTTTAGGCTACTAAATTGCCCCTATGGGCCCAACTTGATTGAGTTGCAAATTTTTTCACCCAATTGAATTTAGGGTTCGAGGCCTATTTAGCTTTATTGTATCGATTCCCACTTATAGAGTCATTTTTAAGACTCGAGTTAATTTTGACTTTGGACCGTCTCGATCCAAGCTTTCTATCCATATGTATATTGTATATACTCATATGTGGGAGCCCCACTAAGCCACGTGCATATACCCATAGGCGAGCCGTCGACGTCAGCTTTGGCTTCACCATGTTATTTTTCCATAAAATTTCCACGATTTCAGAGTTTACCACCATTATGTCGCCGCCACTTTGGCTCGCCGTCGACGAGACCCTGACCCACATCCGACCCCGGATCGGTATGGTCGTGACCACCTCGCGGCTGGCTATCAGTCCGTACCTACCGTTACCATTGGCGTCACCATAGTCGTCGTTGGTAACCGAGTTTTTATCACTTTTCATCACCGCCACCGCCCCCTATTGGGCAATTTTCATGTGCCAACGAGCCACCTCCGGTGGATCCGACCACCCACACAACTTCATCTTGCTCAAATCTCTATTTTGAGGCAACCCATGACCACCGTCGTGGCTGCAATTGCCGCTGGAGATGTCGCGTCACCTGGCGGTGATATTGCCACTTCCAGGTAATTTTCTAGATAGCCAATGGCCGGACTCCACTGATCATCACCACCAGCACCACCTTGATGCCCTCTATCGTTCCCGATCGGCGGTGACCCCAACCACGCCGACAATGGAGTTTTCCGACGACGAGCACCGACACCCCTGGTTTGCCTCGTTTGCCCCTATTCATGCCCGCCTGCCTGTGCCAGAGTTTGCAAGTCTGAGCTCGTATCTGTGTCCATTATTCCAGTTTATGTCCGCCTAGTCAACCCAACCTATTTTCCAGTTAACCCAAACCGAGTTAGTTCACCCCATTTGACTCGGTCTAGTCAACCCAACTTATTTTCAGCCGTTTTCGACAGTATTTCAACTGTGTTTGGTAATTCGAGGACATCTATATTGGTTTAGATGTATATTCACATGATTAAGCTGTTAGTGAATATTTTCTTTTATTTAGTAATTATTTTATTTATTTAATTATTTATTCATGATTATTCATTCCTTGTTATTTATATATTTGTTGACAATGATGAATGATTATGTGACTAATTATTGTTATTGATAATGTATTTATTCATAGATATTATTTTTGTTCATTTTTATCTTATTTTAATTAATTAATTAATTGATTATTAATTATTTTCTTACTCGTGTCATTATTTGTACATATTTAGTCGTATGTTCGTATATTTAATATTTATATTAATATTCTTCTTGATTAATTAATATTAGTCATTTATTTATTTATTTATTTGTTATTTATTATTAATAATGATATATGTACTTATTAAAATTAGTCTTATTTATGTTTTCTAAATTATATTTATTTACTTTTGTATTTTTTGCGTTTATGTTATTATTTATTTGTATTTAATTATGTATTCTTGTATTTATTAACTATTTGTATTCTTGTATTTAATAACTATTTATTCTTCTATGTTATTATTTATTTGTATTTAATTATTTGTATTCATGATTACTAAGTATTAACCATTTTTTATTTATTTCTTTATTAAATTATTATATATATATATATATTTATATATTTACTAACACAAGTATATATTGATATTTACTTGTGTTTACTGATATATTTATATAGTTTAATCATTTTATTATTTTATGATTAGAGTATTATTTATGTTCATGTATTTTGTATTTATATAATTATATATAATTGCATTTCACAATTTGTTTATTTGTTTATTTATTATTATTATTATTATTATTATGTCTCGATGTACGTGTCACATGTTTAGTTATATGTTTGTTAGCATTGTTTCTTTTATTAGGATGTATTGATGATATGAGCACACAACACAAACATGCGACATATAGAGATATTGGTATTAAACTTAAGAGTTGGTTTCGATGTAGGTTACGAAGTTTGAGCTCTCCGTAGATATGTCAATTGTCATGGAACTTGGACCACATGTTCGTAGGACTTTCCCTCTGTTTGACTCCCTGCACGTTGAGTTTGATAGTGCTTTAGATGTCAAACGGTATCGGTGCGTATTATCGGATCCATCCAACGTCAGGCCATTTAATCGTGTTTTCTACACAAGTTTAATAAGATTACAAGGATGAGATCCTTTGTTGGTTTTTGAACTAAAGCTCCAGAAATATATGATACAAACTTCTTTTCTAAACCTATTATATATGTACGCGTATTTTGTGGATTTCACGAATAAGAGAGTGAGTGGTATGAGGATATGTATGGACTGATCTAGTACTCTTTCAAACACTGAGGTAGCGCGGTGTATAAGGGTACTGCGTAACGCAACAAATTTTCAAAATTTGTGGCTCTAACTTAACAGTTCCTTTTACCACTCGAGTACTGTGGTGGGCGCAATATGGAGAATGTGAGGACGTAAGCATTGTATATATGAATATAAATATTAGCCATGCATTCAAACCAGTACTTATTTAAGTATATTTGCTTACGGCCCAGGTGAGGCAATTTTGAAGTTTCATAAGTTTCTGTGGGTAATGGAATACCCATTTACCAATTTGTACTAGTTATTTTTCTGACCAGTAACACTCGTTACTAACAATTTTTATATAATACATGTCTTTCGCATTTCACCACATTAGTTCTTTCTTGGAACATAGTGTACATCGCATGACAAAGTTATAAGAGATGGCATCAGTAGGAAGCTTGGAGTATGGAAATACTCACGTAGTTACGTGACACATGAGTATGGACTATCGAGTGCCTTAAACAGATCCAGTAGGCATAGTCTATGGTCTACATTGGGGAACATAGACCTTTAGACAGATCCTTGTGGATGGAGGATGTGACAATGCCAGTAGATCCACTTAAGCTCTTGGAACTCTTGGAGCACAGATGAGAGTTTGGGAAGATGACTTGGATATTCCACTTCTAGGAGATTGCAATGGATGAGGATGAGTAGCGAGGTGGATCTATAGTCCCATTGACACTTCACCACCTCCCCCTCTTCCAGTAGTGTTGTTTGTACCAAAAGTATTGTTGGTCACTCTACAATAGATGGAGGCAAGAAAACACTGAGAATGAGCAAGATTATATTTGACCATAGATTTAGATGGTCGATTAGATTTCACTCGATCTGTCAAGGCCAGATCAGTGATTGCTATTGAGAACCAATCAGAGCTTATGGGAACAGTTACTCTAGATTCCAGGAGACTAGTGTGGGGTCAACATTTTTCCATCGTACGTGCCACCACTATGACCTAAATCCCTCCAGATCAGACATGCATAGTTGGATAAAGCCAAGTTGATAGTAGCTACCTTTGGGGAGATAGACATACGGAGATAAACATGCAAGAGACAGTAATGGGTTCATGACGTACATGATCAAGATCACGCTTCAACATCTAAATAACACAACCGTTGTCTAAGTTGCACAACCATTGTCCAAGTAGCACAACCACCATTTGAGTTGCCCAACCACCGATTGTGATCGTACTACCACCGACCGAATAACACTATCACCATCTGTGTTACCCAAGCACCGACTGTGAAGCACTACCACTGTCCATGTTGCACTACCACTATCCGAGTGAGTAGTTATAGTGAAAGTAATGGCCAAGTAGTTACCTCACTTTACAGGAGGACAACTACTTAAGGATGTTCTTAGCTTTGCACAGAGACCGCTTGTCACAACATTGAGAGGAGATTTGGGTCAGAGATTGAAGACAAGATATAGCTACGGTAACATCAGCCAAATAGAGGAAAGTTAGGCACACTAGAATTATTTGGATGTAATGGCACATGATTGACTTCACCAGCCATCTTGCATACTATCGCCTTGACTTGACATTCTTGGGTCAGATGTGTATTGCAAGGTAGTGTTAGTGATAGTCTTATAGGTATCATTAGGCAGCGTTAGTGACAATCATAAAATGGATGTGCATGGATAGAGTTAGTGAACATGATAGTATGTATCCAAATGGGATGACCAGAGTGGTCAGATTGTTCAATCAGCGTGACAACATATATGTGACCCATAGCCAGGGTTACACAAATCATATGGCAAATGATTAGATACACTGTTTAACTTATTTAGAGTTTGGTCTACCAGAGAAAGATGTTTGACTCATATTAGAATTTTGGCACAAATGATGGCTTTAGTGAGGGAGTGTCCATTAGGAAGACAATGTTTCTTTGTGTTTCACGAGCACGATTAGGTCCTTACTTTGAGACATAAGATTTAGCCTTTGCCCCGAGTAAGATGTACCTTCGTGGCACTATTTAGGAGTTACAATATAGGTAGCTGATGACAAACCAGTCTAGAAGAGACAACTTCACCCCATCTTGGGAGCGACGTAGACAAAGACTTTAGTCAGACTGGATCATGTTGACCAGATAGAGGGATGTGACTGTATGCTCATCTTGACTTAAAGCTTTGCTTGAGAGTCTAATACAACAATAGTAGTCATGTGAATCAAGATTAATGCTACAAATCGCTATGGGACGACAGGTCACACATTACTGAAGAACAAACGAGACACATGTCAAACCTCACAATGAGTCCCCATAGACTCAAGGAGAGATAATGGTTCTTTGGGTCATTTGAACCCCATCTATTTAGAAGTGCGTGAGTAGTATGATATCGAGAAACACATACCAACTGTTAGTTGATTGAACTAGAGCCGCTTAGGAGTCATCTCTTAGGCTCCTCATTGGCTGGCCACATGTAGCAGTCTAATCATGATGATTTTAGAGACATATCCATGGACATACCCATATTTTTAGAGATCCAGTATCCTATAAAAAGTCTTTATTACAATGATGACTTGCACAATTACCTTTACACCACCACAGATAGAGTGATATACATACCTAGTAAGATTTTCTCATGTCACTGTACTCTCCCAGCCCAACTGATGTCAAACCATGTGAGGACGAAACACCTAGTTAGTGTCCTAAAGGACTGAGACCAGTTTTCCACAAGAGATCCAGTCTCTTTCCATGTGACCAGTGGTGTCAAACAGAGCCGAGCTTTCACCCGAGTATTTTTACACTTACCCATCAAGTTATATTAGTCCTACTATCTATTTTTTAGATGGTTGAGATGATTAGACATTGAACAATGTATGTGCTACCAATCAGATGTAGACTCCACAGTTCCATGCAACGTATGCTTTCATGCTCCTTGAGACATGTTGTACATATGCAGGTGTTCTTGTTATTATTCCATCACAGAAAGCCCTCTTCAGTAGTAGTTAGTGGTAGTATAGATAGTTACGAGAGCCATAGCATGCAGTAGAGTCATAACAGCTATGCTTGTTTCATTATGGAACAGAGTGAGATATTTGACTCAGGACTAAGTTAGCTAGGAACTGATGAGCGGTTTGGTTTCTCTTATAGGGACACTTGAGTGTTTGACCTAAATTAGCAATAGTGAGCTATACAACCTATTAGCATATGCCTTTCTTTGGTATTAGAGTCCACCATATGCTAGTAGAACCCGCAGGACACCATAGTATTGCCTTAGGACTTAGAGGAGAGTGCCCTGAGGGTACATGTAGTTGACCTATCACATTGATGAGGATCAGGGAGACATGGGTAAATGTTAGACCTCATACCTCTCACTGAAATAGTTTTTCCTGATGTAGCTCACACTAGTACCCTGCAGTACTTTAGAGTATCTGTTTGACCACCCAGTAGACCCTTGGGGGTGAACATAGGTTTTTCCCACTGAGGTCATTGCATTTCAGTCCCCATAGTTTGCATTTACACTAGGAGCTAGTCCAGCGATATGATTCGAGCATGTATGGTCAGTCCAGTCAGATGATTCCAACTTGTATGACATGTTTCACTAGATGATTCAATCACATGTAGTCCGTCCAGCTAGATTATTAAATAGCTAGTGAGCTTCGTCAGTGTTCAGAGTTCTAGCTTCATGTTGGTCCATTTGGGCCGTGTGCAGCTAGCTTTCGAGGGAGAGCTACCAGTTTGCCTACGAGATGACATCTTCACTTGAGTCCTCTGATTGCAGTTGATGTGATTTCGAGGATGAAATTTTTATAAGGAGAAGAGCTTGTAAAACCCCATCTTCAGGTTAGGATTTTACCCGATTTTTGTTTTGCCCGGTTCCTTTCAAACGAGTTCAAGCCAAGCCAATTTTCAGAATATGAGTATAGGGCCTAGATGGCCATATGAGCATGTTATGGTGGCTAAGTATGCCCGACATGCACATGATAGCTTTAGTTAGGCTACAATAGCGCATGAGTTATCAATGTATACACGTGGTATACATATGATTTTTATGAATTAGCCTAGATTTTAGGCCTAGATCTATGTCATTGCAGCATTTAGTATTTGTTTGGAATTCTCAAGGTATCTCATTTACATACAGCTCAGGGATTTCAGACTACCGAATTGCCCCTATAGGCCCAACTTGATTGAGTTGTAGATTTTTTTCACCCAATGGAATTTATTTGAGGGCCATTTAGCTTTATAGCCTCGATTCCACCTATAGAGTCATTTTTAGGACTCGAGTCAATTTTGACTTTGAACAGTCTCGATCCGAGCTTTCCGTCAATATGTGTATTGCATATACCCATAGGTGGGCCCTAGTAGGCCATGAGTTGTCGGGGCGTTCAGATCGTGCCACATGGCAAGATTTGAGCATTTCATGTCAGCCCTGGCTTCACCATGTTATTTTTCCATAGATTTTCCATGATTTTAGAGTTTTCCACCATTACACCATAGCCACTTTGCCTCGCCGCCTGTGAGACCACGACCCCTCTACGGCCAACAGATCGGTACGGTCATCACAACCTAGTGGTCGGCTATCGGTCTGTACCACCTTTACCATCGTCGTTCTCGCAGTTGCCATTGGCGACTAAGTCTATATCACTTTTCATCACCTCTGCCACCCCCTATTGGGCAATTTTCATGAGCCGACAAGCCACCTTCGGCCAATCTGACCACCCACATAACTTCATCTAGCTTAAATCTCTATTTTGAGACAACCCACGACCACCGCCATGGTCGTGATCACCGCTGGCAACATCGCCGCACCCATCAACAATATCACCACTTCCCGGCCATTTTCTAGCCAGCCAATGGCCGGACTCCACTGATCGTCACCACCGGCACCCCAGCCATGTTGTTGTCATCATTTCCCGGCAACGTGCATCGTTTGCCTTTGTTCATGTCCGCCTACCCGCGATCATGTCTACCTGCCCGCACCTGAGTTTGCCAGTCTGAGCTCGTGTCTATGTCCATCAGTCCAGTTCTTGTCCGCCCAATCAACCCAACTTATTTTCCAGTTAACCCAAACGGAGTTGGTTTATCCCATTCGACTCAGTCTAGTTCACCTCGGTTCGGTCTCGTCTAGCTCACTTTCAGTAGTATTTTAATTGTGTTTGGTAATTCGAGAACTACTATATTAGTTTAGAGGGATATTCACTTTATTTAGCATGTTTGAATGTTACAAATATTTTTCTTTATTTATTAATTATTTTATTTATTTAATTATTTATTCATGATTATTCATTTCTTGTCATTTATATATTTTTTACTATAATGAATGATTATGTGACTAATTATTGTTATTGATAATGCATTTATTCATAGATATTATTTTTGTTCATGTTTATCTTATTTTATTTAATTAATTAATTGATTATTAATTATTTTCTTACTCGTGTTATTATTTATACCTATTTAGCTGTGTGTTCGTATATTTGATATTTATATTAATGTTCTTCATGATTAATTAATATTAGTCATTTATTTAGTTATTTATTTGTTATTTATTATTAATAATGATATATTTCCTTATTAATAGTAGTCTTATTTATGTTTACTAAATTTTATTTGTTTACTTTTGTTTTTTCGCATGTATGTTGTTATTTATTTGTATTTAATTATGTATTTTTGTATTTAATAACTATAATACTTATTTTTATTCATTATTAATAAATATTAACTATTTGTTTATTTATTTTTTATTGAATTATTATATATATATATATATATATTTAATCATATTTACTAACATGAGTATATGTTGATATTTACTTATGTTTACCCGTATATTTATATAGTATAATTATTTTATTATTTTACGATTAAAGTATTATTTATGTTCATGTATTTATTATTTATCTAATTATTTATGACTGCATTTCATTGTTTGTTTATTTATTTATTTATTATTATAATGTCTCGATTTACGTGCCATGTGTTTAGTTATGCGTTTGTTAGAATTATTTCCCTTATTAGGATATATTAATGATATAAACACACACCACAAGCATGCATTATATAGAGACATTGATATTTTACTTAACTGTGGGTTTCGATATAGGTTACGTAGTTCGAGCTCGCCATAGATAAGTCGATGCGCTTAGATCTTGGATGAGAGTTTTGTAGGACTCTCCCTCTGTTTGTTCTCTGCTTGACTCCCTGTGTGTCGAGTTTAATCGTGTTTTAGACGTAGGACGACATCAACGGCATTTTATCGGATCCCTCCGATGTTGGGCCATTTAGCCGTTTTTTATACACATATTTAATTTGAAATAAAGCTCCAGAAATATATGATACAAACTTCTTCCCTAAACCTATTAATATAAGTACGCGTATTTTTACGGATTACAAAATAAGAGAGTGAGCCGTGTTGTAACACCCCGATTTTGGTTTACCTAAGAACCAAATAAAAATATTATGATCGAGTCGAGTAATGTTTAAAGTTGTTGATCGGTAAGACTCGATTGATAAAATAAATCGAAACAACCTTCTTAGTGTCATGAAAATGGAAGACATTGTTAAATATTCATCAAAACACATCAAATATAAATAAAAGTAAGAAAGTAAATAGCTACGTTGAGCTCAAGTGTGTGTAGCATTTATCTATCCTCCCACCAAAGTCAACTCAAGATTTGCAAGACCTATATATATTATCTGAAAATCGTGAGTAACGAATGTTACTAGTCTGAAAAATAACTAGTACAAACTAGCAAATGGGTATTCTATTACCCACAAAGCTTATAAAACTTTAGAATTTCTTCACATTGGGTGGTAAGCAAACATACTTAAACAAGTGCCGGTGTGCATTCATGGCTAATATTGATATTCATATATATAACGTTTACACCATCAAATCCTCCATATTACACCCGCCACGGTATTTGAGTGGCAAAAAGACCGGTTAAGTTAGTACCACAAATTCTGGAAATGTGATGTGTTATACAATACCCTCATACACCGCACTACCTCAGGGTTTGAAGAAGTGTTAGTGCGGTCCATACATATATCGAAACTGCTCACTTTCTTATTCGTGAAATCTGTAAAAATGCGCATACTTATATAATAGGTTTGGGAAGAGGTTTGTATCATATATTTTTGGAACTTAGTTTGAAAACCAATAAGGGATCTCATCCTTTTATGTCTACTATAGTCCAAACAATAGTTGACTTGTGATCATTTAGTATGTGTAATGGGGTATTACAACTCCCTTGGAAAACAAATAAAAATAATAGGTGCATTTGTTAAAAATGCACCTATTATTTTTATTTGTTTTCCAAAGTATGACATCACACTTCGGCTCGCCCTTGGACCAATAAAAATGGGGTGTTACAGCTCCAATGGAGAGAATAAAAATTAGTGATAACCTCTTCCCAAACCTATTATATAAGTATTGCACATTATTAAACACCAAACAAAATACGAGAGAACCGAGATCGACCCGAGCCTGTATAAACGCAATGTTCAAGCCTTTTCGAGTTTTCAATTAGGCTATGGGGGAAGGAGTGGCAACCATGATTTGTGATGTGGTTGTTTGGGAGAAGTAGTGGCAGCTAGTGTCCGGCGACCATCGACGAGTGACAAGGGGCAACAGGCTGCGACAGGCAGCAAAGAGTGATGGGCAAGGTCACCACTTTTTGGTCGTTCACTTTATTTTGTAAAAATAATAAATCTCTCCCTTCTTATCCTAGATCTAATAGTAGTATAGATTTCATTATTTTTGTGTCTATCTTTTTATAATCTTACATTTTTTATCTTGTCATTTAATTTTGTACTCTTTTTTTTGCTTAATAGTGATAAATCTCTCTATTGTTGTCCACTTGTCATAGATCTTGTATGGATTTCATTATTTTTGTTTTTTCCTTTCTATGAAGCTTGTTTTTTAGCCAATCATAAAGTCAAAGTCTTAAAATCTTTCATTTAAGAGATCAATTTGAAAGGTGCCACCTTTTTCTATTTTTACTGTATTCCAATTTTTTCTAGCAAATTAAGAAATTTTTTCTAATGAACTCTAACATTGTTCATTATATTGTTCATCGACCAGACAAATTTTGAGAAGTTAGACTTGATGAAGGAGAGGATTGTAGGCATGTAAGTATACAATCTTGCTTTTCAATTTATTTTCTTGCAAAAGTTTCTATATGAACTTAGGCAGCATATATATATATATATATTATTTTAATTGCTATTACTAATTTTTTAAATTATCAAGTATTATAATTGTTATATATAAGTTAACTAAACACTAAATAGTCAACATGTGTACAAGTAGTGTTATATATAGTTTAATAAATCACTACACATTTTATACATGTGTTATGTTATTAAATTGTTCCAAATTAGTTATTGTGAAAAATTTAGTGATGTAACTGTTTTTTACAATTTTTTTAGGGTGTAAACTTCTATATGTACTTTCAAAATTACCAAGCACCACAAATTACAATGAAAACAAAATAGTAAGTCTAATAAATAGCAAGATAAATGCAAAGCAAATCACAATTAAGTTCAAACGAAATAATGATACTCAGAACAAGTACTAGCATAATGATGTCATACAAAGCTTGCTAACTTTTACCTTTATTATTCTTGTTCTTTAGATTCATCAGATTCAAGGTACATTGGGCGTAACCAGTCTTGTGAACAAATTAACGCCTCTAAAGTTTCAGATTTCAAACTACTTCTATGCTCATTGATCAACCTTTCACTTGTGCTAAATGCAGATTCAGAGGCAACTGTTGTAAGTGGAATAGATAAAATGCCTCTTGCCATGGCTAATAGTATTTTGTACTTGTTTGCATTGTGTTTCCAATAATCTAAAAGATCAAATTCAGCCTCTTGTGAAACCTTTTCTATAGCATCTTCCAGATAAGTATCTAATTCTGATTTTGATGTCTCCTTATTTTTTTCAACTTCTTGGACAATTTTGTTGTAGGCATCATCATCAAACATGTTGTAGCAATTATTTTCAGGCCCAACATCCATTTTCCCTAAATCATCTGCATCTAAATCACTTCGAATTGTGTATATACCATATATACCCTTGAAAGCATCCATCACTTTCTTTAGCTCTACTTTTGCACTTTCTTTGTAGATTTGAGGAAAACAAAACTTAATCATCATTATCTTGCATCTGGGATCCAAAATAGTTGCAATTGCCTACACCAAGTTGCATTCTATCCAATATTTTTCAAATTTCTCTTTCATAGCTTCAATCATAGGCTCCATGTAGCTTGTTCAGATTTAAGTTCACGAGTCAATGCACACTAAATCCTCCACATCACCAGTAAGAAAAGATTAGATGTTGGATATTTAGATCCGAATATCAGTTCAATTGCATGGTAGAACTTCTCTAATAGTTCTTCAATTTATGCATATTTTTTCCAATCTTCAGTAGATGGGCACAATTTGTAGTTAGAGTCTATATCTCTATAGCGTGCAAATGCCAGTCTGACATCTTTTTGCTACTTTCAACATGATATAACTGGAATTCCACCTTGTTTGCACATCTAGTATCAACTCTTTTTCCCCGTCAGGTTGAATTGTGCTGAGGTTTCAAAATCTAGCTTTCGGTTTGAAGAACATTTAACATACTTGGTTGTTTCTCGCTCAGTATGTATCAGCCCCTCTATACGCTTCAAACCATACTGGAGCAATCAAATTCAAAACATGTGCACTACACCTCATGTGGAATATAATTGTAAGCTGTAAGGTCCACTATTTAGAAAACCCCCTTTCAATATTTTAATCATACTATCATTTGAAATAGCATTATCAAACGTAATTGTGAACATTTTTCCTTCCAAACTATATTCTCTCATAAATTCAATTATAATATTTGTCATTTTTTGTCTTAGGTGTGGAGGAGGAAAATGACTGAAGGCCAATATTTTTTTCTGCAGCTTCCATTGTTTTGTTACATAATGAGCAATCACACAAATATAAACTTTTGTCCTCCTTAAAGTCCAACTGTGTGTTTGTGAGGCAAACAAGGGTAACATCTTCCACATCATTCTTGATTTTTACTTTTCCTTCTTGGTATATCTTCAAGTACTCCTTTCGAATAGCATGGCGAGACCATTTATCATGTCGTGGTTGGAGAGTTTTGCTATACAAATTGAACAACTTACTTTCAACAAATCTAAATGGCTTCTCATCTACTATAATCATGTTTGCTAGAACTCTTAGATTTTTCCCTATCATGCTTGAAGTTGGTAATTATAACATTACCCTCTTCTTCTGGTATTGGCTCCAAACTGATCTTATTTTGCCCCTTCTCAGCTCTTTTACGCTTCTTACAACTTTTCAAATGTCTTTTTAGGGTACTTGTGAAACCAGTCTTTAACAACTTATACAAAGTTTTGCAGTAGGTAACATTCTACTTTTGTTTCTCCAGATGCTAATTTCCTTTTTTTCAATTCCTCCCAAACTTCTAATATCATTCTTGTTTGGTTTTCGGTCACATCATCATTTGAAGTATCTTTGATATCTGCCTCTTTTGGTGTGGTTGTAGGGACCTCTGGAAATGGAGAGACATCATTGTTGTCAGTGATGCCTATAAACTAAAGTGAAAACAAGGTATATTTGAAACACCTCACATGAAATATTTGAAACAAATGTAAGTGGCCACTCCTTATCAAGCTCTGCCTTAATATCTTCATCATGCTATCATTAAATGAGACATTATCTATTGTTACAATGAAAACTTTATTTTCTAATCCCCATTCTCTAAGAAATTCACTGATCATGTTTGCATAGTTTGGCCACTATGAGGTGAAGGAAAATAATGTAAATTCACAATTCTTTCAGTAACTTCCAATTTGTGGAGACATAATGAGTTGTGAGTGTTATGTAGGCTTTTGTTCTTCTTGTAGTCCATGCATCAATAGTCACACACACAAAGTTTACTTCTTCAAGTTCCTTCAATTTTTCCTTTTCTTTGGCATAAACTATCATGCAATCTCTCTTAACAGAGTATCTTGACCATTTTTCATGTCTTGGCTATAGTGCTTTCCTATATAGGTTAAACAATTTACTTTTCATTGAAATGAATGACTTCTCATCAACAATAATTAATTTAGCAAGCACCCTCCTGACTTTATCTTTGTCATACTTGTAATTAGAGATTGAAAAATTTTGTCTTCTCCTAGAATACACTCAATTGTTATTTTATGTTGACTTTTTTCTATTTTAAGCAATAAACAGATAAGGTTCATCTATTTCTCAAAGGCTATAAACACAAACAATAAACAAAATATGAATTGTAGCGATATCTAAATATAAGGATGAAGGCTGCTCAAGCTCAAATTTTATATTTGGTTTCTTGTTATGAATTGTTTTATTCTTTCACCTATGTAAAGTACTCATTTTTGTACTTTCTTTCTTAGTAGTTACTGGTTAGTACTCAATTTTTGTTTTTGGTCTTCTATCAAATGATATTCTTCATTACAGGCTTGTAGCTTTATTTTAGATGCACTTTGAGATAATATTTAATGTGGTAGCCTTTGCAATTTCTAAATAAACTTAATGTAGCAGGCTTTGCAATTTATGGATATGCTTTATGGAGAGATGCGAGTGTATAGCACACAACTGCCATGAGTCTTTCATACAAAAAAACCATGCATAGCAACATTTTTTGCAAGTGGAAGAAAAAATGGCACACGACATTCCTATATGTTTGTGCTTATGGTAAGTGAATTTCTTTATTCTCGAAAATTGTAGAAAGGCTATCATGCTATGCTTGATTGTTGTTTGCTACTAGTGAATCAGTGCTTTTTGAACACCCCAATTTTTGTTCACTTAAGAACCGAATCAGAAATATTATGATCAAGTCGAGTCATGTTTAAAGTTGTCGATTGGTACAACTATATCGATAAAATAGATCAAAACAACTTTCTTAGTGTCATGAGAATGGAAGACATCGTTAAATACACATCAAAACACATCGAACGTAAATAAAAGTAAGAAAGTAAATAACTGCACTGAGCTCAAGTGTGTGTAGCGTTGATCTGTCTTCCCCCAGAGTCGACTCAAGATTGCAAGACCTACATATATTATATGAAAAATGTCAGTAATAAATATTACTGGTCCAAACAATAACTAATACAAATTGGCAAATGGGTATTCCATTACACATTAAAACTTATGAAACTTCAAGATTTGCCTCTCACTGGGTGGTAAGCAAACTTAAGCAAGTGTAGACTCCGCATGCACGGCTAATAATCATATTCATATATACAACGCTTATGCCCTAACATCTTCCATATCACCCGCAACAGTACTCGAGTGGCAAAAGGAACAGTTAAATTAGTGCCACAAATTTCGAAAATGTGATGCATTACGTAGCACCCTCATACACCACACTACCTCAGGGTTTTAAGGAGTACTAGTGCGGTCCATTTATATCTCTGTACCACTCATTCCCTTATTTGTGAAATTTGTAAAAATGTGCATGCATATATAATAGGATTAGGGAAGAGGCTTATATCATAAATTTCTAGAGCTTTAGTTCAAAAACCAACAAGGAATCTCATCCTTGTAGTTTTATTAAACATGTGTATAAACACACCTAAATGGCCCGACATCGAAGGGATCCAATAAAACACCACCGATACCATCCTACATATAAAACATGATTAAACTTGACACGCAAGGAGTCAACTAGAGAGGGAGAATCCTACCGACATGTGTTCCAAGCTCTAAGCGTATCTGCACATCTACAGTGAGCTCGAACTTTGAAACCTATATTGGAACCCACTACTAAGTAGAAAACTAACATATCTATACATTCTCATTGTGTGTACTTATATTATAAATACATCCTAATAAAGAAAACAGTCACAACAAACCTATATCTAAACATGTGGCACACAAATTGAGACATAATAATACTAAATAATAAATAAATAAATAAGAAAATGCACCCATAGATAATTAGATAAATAATAAATACATAAACATGAACATAAATAATACTTTAATCATAAAATAATAATATAATACATTATATAAATATACAAGTAAATATCAACGTATACTCGTGGTAGTAAACATATAAAAAAATAAAAAATAAATATATAATAATTCAATAAATAAATAGTTAATACTCATTAATCATGAATATTAATAAAATCATAGTTATACAATACAAGAATACATAATTTAATACAAATAAACAATCACATACAAGGGAACAAGTATATATATATATATATATATATATATATATATATATATATATATATACATACATGCATACATACATAAACAAGGTTAATATTAATAGGTAAATATACCATTAATAATAATAAGTAATCATAACAGCCAAGCATGGTAAATCATGTGAATATGCATGAAAACTAGTATAGAAGTTCTCAAATTACCGAAAATGGTGCAATGATGCTCACAAAGGGTCCAAAAATTAGGTGAATCGGACCAAACCGAGCTGAACCATACCAAACTAAAATGGTTGAACCAACCCGGTATGGGTTAAATAAACTGCTTGGTTGATTTGGCAGACATGATTACTTGGCGGACATGGACACGGACATGAACAAGTGGACGTTGGCATGACCATGCGAGTAAACAAGCCGAACAAGGAGCAGCGGTGCCCGTCGCTGGAAATCGCCGACGGCGGTACAGTTGGGGTCGCTGCCGGTTGGGATCAACACGGGAGTCATGGCAAAGGTGCTGGTGGTGGCGATTGGAGAAATCAAGCCACTGGCTAACTGGTAAATGTCTGGAAAGAGGGCAGTGTTGCCGCTGGGTGTGGCGACGTCACCGGTGGGTGTGGCGACGTCGTTGGCGGTGATCGCGGTCGTGGTGGTTGTTGTGGGTTGTCTCAAAATGTAGATCTCAGTGAGGGGAGTTGTGTGGGTAGTCACATCAGCTGGAGGCAGCTCACCGTTGCCGGAAGATGGCTTGATAGGTGGTGGCGGCAGTGATGAACAGTGATAAAAAACTTAGTCACTAACAGAGGCAGTGGCCCTGGTGGTCGTGAGTGGTACGAATGGAAAGCCGGCCACGAAGTGGTCACGGCCATATCGAATGGGTGGCCGAAGGAGGGCCGGGGTCTCACCAGCGGCGAGCCCAAGTGGTGGTGGTGGCAATAGTGGAAAACACTAAAAACGGGAGAAAACTTCTATATATCGATGGGTGATGCTAGGGTTGAGTGTGCGGCCTAGATCTTGCCACGTGGCATGATCTAGATGTTCAACAACTCGTGTCTTATGGGGCCCACCTATGGGTATATATAATATACATATGGACAGAAAGCTCGGATCTAGACCGTCCGAAGTTGAAACTGACTCAAGTCCTAAAATTGAGTCTATAGGCGGGAATCAAGGCAAGAAGGGTAAATGAGCCTCAAAACCCTAAATGCAATCAAGATGGACCCACAGGGGCACAATCGAGTGATCTAAAATTCCTATGCTGCATGCAAATGAAATATCCAGAAAAATCTCGAATGGATGCTAAACGCTAAAATGACCTAGATCTAGGCCTAAAATCCTGGCTAATTCATAAAAATTATATGTATATCTCGTGTATAAACTGATAACTCATTCTATACAATATCATAACTGAAACTATCATATGCATGTCGGGCATACTCAGCCTCAATAACATGCTCATATGGCCATCTGGGCCCCATACTCATATTTTGAAAATTAGTCTGGCTCGAGCTCGCTTGAACCGACTTGATACTAACCTGAATAAGGAAAAACTAAAATCGGGTAAAACCTTAACCCAAAAATGGGGTTTTACACTTTTCTTCTAGATTTTATACTTGTTTTAATCATGTGCAAGTAATTTATGCATTTTTTTACTCATTTTTACTGCTTTGGTTGTTTTTTTTGCTATATTTAGCTATTATTGTTAGCACAACTTATCTTATTTTTCTATTACATGAAAACAAGAGGGTATACACTAGGAGAAAACAATCAAAGTGCATCAGAAAAGAGGGAAAAAGAATAGACAACAATTACACTTAGAATGTCAATAAAAGGCTTAAGGTTTCAGAGGAACTCATAGCTATTTCAAGATCCAAATTTTTTGACTTTTTGAGAGAGGGACAGTTGTATTTTGAAATCTCTTAAAGGCCAAAACTAGTTTTAAACAGCTTGAAGGATATATCTTTATGAAATATGAATTTATGTATGCTTGTATTTGTTAAGTTTTGAAGTATTTATTGCAGCTCATTATAAGTGTTTAAAGTCTGTCAAATAGGTATATTGGGAATGATTTAAGGCATGCCAATTGAGACTATTTGCCATTAAATTATTTTGTTTGAACTTTAAAGTGAGTATATGAAGCGTCATAGGAAGGAGAGCAATATTCTGATTCAAGCCTATTTGAGTTATGAATCAATTGAGTCACAAGCTGAGTTTGAATCTAGTCAGCTCGATTCAGGTTTAACAGAATTCGTGATCGATTTATTTGTCACTGAATCTAGTTGAGTTGTAAGTATCAAGTTATCAAGTCAAGTTATAAATATAACGAGTTCGGGCCTAGATCGAATGGACTTATTAAAATTCACGAGTCCACTCTAATTGTGTCCACCCCTAGTTTTAACGTTGTTCTAGATGTATGCAATCAAATATAAAACAAACCAAACATGCAAAAAGTTTAAACAAAATATCTATTTTAAAAACAAAACGGACAGAGTCTCCCTAAAAGTGCAATATGGATCATTCTGTCAACAGTAGGCAGTATGTATTTATATCCCTAAAAATATAAAACGGAGTCAAAACACTCACATTTTCTTCACAATCCAGTTATCATTACTTTCTTCATCTTATGAGCCGAGTCTAGACTCTCATTGCTCAACTTGTTCATTTCTATTCACAATTTCATTCCCATGCAAACATTTATTCATTCACAGAACGATATTCAAATTTCATCATTCAAACATTTCAACACTCATCATCATCAATTACACTCTGTAGGTACATGTGTGCGGCAATTTTAGTGCTCGCTTCATCCACTAATCTGACATGTGCTCATTCCTCGTAGTTCTCACCTCACATAGACAACAAAAGCCGTCAGTAACGAGTGTTGTCAGTTCTAGAAATAACTAATAACAAACTGGCACAGGAGAGCTGAACCTCCGATGGATGAAAACATCATTACTCTTCCTCACACAATCTCGCATAAGGGCAACAACTAGCAGCCATCAACCTCGCGCGACAGCTGTCCCCTTCTCATCTCTTCTCATTCATTGGCCACTTTAAACTAATCCTTATGTGGAAAATCGTTCTCTATTCTTTAAGCCCTCTGCATCCTTCGTATCACCCGAGCTCCTAGTACAAAGGTTGAAGTACCTCAGGCATGCGCCATCAATACTACTTGAAGCCACAAGTCAAGACATACACCGCATAACACTACCCATAAACCCCCACACTTCTCTGGGTTAGAGGAACTCAAAGGTGTGAGTTATTAGGATCCCTTGGGAATGGAATGGACACCTCACCACCCTAGAGCCCACTTTTACATACATCTCAATGACATGCAAGTATACATGGTCGAAACAAGTAATATAATGATAAATTTAAGTATCATCCTATAGAAAGATAAATTTCCTTATCATAATAGTAGTAAAATAGAACTAAGAGTAAAACAACAATAAGAAATTGATTTTTAGTTTCAAATAAAATCCGTTCTAGAGTCGAATTTTCCTTAACATGAAATTAATCTTCATCAATCTTACTCTTATCTTCTATTCCTCGGATTGTCGATTGTCGATCTAGGATAACTATATGACATGGCGGCTCCCACTCCTTCATGCTTCTATTATTTTGCCTCAATTTCTACCTCTCGATGATAATTGATTAATCAACAAAATAACGCATTAAGATTTGCCTTACAATTACATACGGTATTGTGTATCTCCCGACCACAACAACAAACAAGTCAAAAGAGTCGTCGTATGTTGAATTATCAATGACTAATCTAATTAATTTCTCCCAAAATCTAATTAAACCTCATAATCTAAGAAATAGGTGATCAATCTATTCTTAGTATTAAGAACATGATAATTCAAGCAATCTGATTGAATAAAAGAGTAAGAGGTTGAAATGACTTCAATTAAATCATGTTAAGTTCAATTCTTCTCTAGAACGAAATACACGACTACTCCATAATAAAAATAGAAAACATTATAAAGAAGAAATTACTTTTCATTATGAAAGGGAAAGAATTACAAAACCTAGAACTACTTCTAAGCCAAAAGTTGAGATATCTCAAACAACAAATGACCACACCTTTATATAGAAGATGAGATGGCCACAAGATACATGACTTGAAGGAGGTTTCTTACAAATCAATGTATTCTAATTGATTATGATATCCATTCAAATTTCCAACTCCTTGACATACTCAAATGTAGCCAAAACAATGTACATCCATCTTCATCGAGCTTTGTGAACTCCTTGTAGTAACCATTGGGTGACCATAACTTTTCAATTCCAAAGCTTAATTTGTTTCATCTTTTTCTGCATTAAAACTCCAAAATTAAACATATCTCATAAAAATTAATTAACTAGAATAAAAAGAGAAATATCACCTAATTAATAATGTTTATACCTGGGAAGTACAAAATCATATTAAAAATATGGGTAAATATTGCATACTTTAAACATTTAACCCACCCCCAAACTTAAACTTTTGCACGTCTCGAGCAAAATATCATAACAAAGAAAATTTTAATACACAAAAATCCTTAGTCCCCATTATGTACTTATATAATTATTAATCAAACTATCCAAAGGCAACAAGATGTCAATTAAATCAGAAATTCCCTTTCATCAATCACACCCAAAAGAAGGCTCTCCGCGTGTGTGTGTAAGATAATCCATTGGATTATCATTTTCATCTAAAACCAAGAGAATACAATCATGCACATGCTTAAATATATTTACCTTTTGCTCCCATCTCCACTAATGTAGGCAATGCTAATCCAATAGAATCAATTGGTCTTTATAGGTTGTAACGGGGCCAAGGGCTACGGACCAAAAATAGGATAAATAAGATTAAAAAATCAGAGGCTAATATGAACCCTAGCATTTAAAATCCTTTCTAAATCTTGGCATACATGTACAACAAATCCCCCAATACCGTAACAATATGACACAAACTTCCTTAAATGTAATAGCTAGTTGACCCAATTTAAGAACTAACTTTGCTTTGATTTTCCATTGGCTACCTGCGGCATTTTCTTTTTCTTTTTTTTCAAACTAGTGGAAGACCAATGCTTCATCTTGTGTGTACAAGGGACGATCATTGCCTCATCTTTTTTCCACTTTCTTCTTATTATTTCTTTTTTACAAAGAAAAGTACCAGTTAAATCCACACTATCGACTCAATCACCACTCTATGAAAAGCAATGTCTCCTCCCATACTACTCAAAGTTTCATCCATGTTAGAATTTTGAACAAATTCAAAACACTAGGGTGCTAGGACTCAACCAGCCAGATATATTTTCAATAAAAAGGACAAGGCTAGAATAAGGGTAATCAAACAAACTCGTATAATAAAGGCCCAGACTCATCAAAAAGAATTGCCTATATCATTTTTTATCTATATGGCAAGCCAAATATTTTGCCTCGAAAGTCGTTAGGGTAAATTCTAAAAGTCATGACCATCATGTACAATTCTTATTGCAAAACATTCATTGAAAACATCTAAACTAAAGGATTGTGAAAATAATATAAGGTAGAGAACCAAGTTTCGAATGCAATCTTTTACTAACTTCATTCCACATATCAATTAATCAAGTTTTCCCAAGAAAGGTCGAACTAATTCACATGTATCTATCATTTAACCAAGAGACTAAAATACCATTGTATAATAAAATTTTTACACTAAACTACACTATATATATATATATACATATCTAAATCTAAACATGAGTCGAGTATGAACAATATGCACAAAAATTAAGGCACTCCCTTGATCTTAAACTAAACATTGTCCTCAAAAATAAAAATAACAATAAAGAGAAAGAAGTGAAAGAGAACTTCCTCAACCAATTAGTCGGTGGATGATTATCATGAATAACTGAATTTGCCCTTGACCCATTCTACAAAATAAAAAGAAATATTTTTTAAAAAAATTTATAAATAAAAATAAACTTTTAAAAGAAATCACTTGGGTTGCCTCCCAAGAAGCGCTTTGTTTAACGTCTACAGCCAGACCATCTTGATAATCTCCAAAATAAGTAGTACATCAACTGATGGCAACAATCTGTGGAATGGTAGATCTAAGGTTTCCACAACTTTGAATCGTTGTGTCAAGATTGGTTGTGAATCGAATACTTTAATCATTTCATCCACATTAGTATCTTCTTCACAAAGAGAATTTATGGCCTTATGAAATGAATCACTCAACTAATCCCCTTTGTACATTATTTTATTAAATAGTTTAATTCTAGAACAATCAGATGTTTCATCCGGACAATTCATGGATTTAAAAATGTTATATGTGACATAATCGTTGTTTACCCTAAGTGTAACTTTTTCAACAATTACGTCGATCAATGTTCTCCCAATTGCTAAGAAACCTCTCCCAACAATGAGTGGTATATTGTCATTCATTCCTTCCATTTCAAGCACTACAAAATCTACATGAAAGATAAACTTGTAAACCTTTATTAAAACATTTTCAATGACTCCTTTAGAATCTACCAATGATCAGTCAGCCAACTAGAGTGTGATGTTGGTAGGAGCAATATCCTGAATTTTTAACCTTTTGAAAACAGAAAAAGGCATAAGATTAATGCTAGAACCTAAGTCACATAAACCATTACAATGAACATTTCCTCCAATTGAATATGGAATAAAAAATTTGCCCGGGTCTTTCATCTTAGAAGGTAGTTTTCTTTGGAGGACAGCACTACATTCCTCTGTCATGGCCACAACTTCATTGTCATCTATTTTCCTTTTCTTTGCTAAAATATCCTTCAAGCACTTTACATAACTAGGCATCTGTTCAAGTGCTTCAGTGAAAAGGTATGTTAATTTGTGATTTCTTAAATATAACAAGAAAGTTTTTGAAAAATTTTTCATCACTGTGTTTCCTCAATTTAGAAGGAAATAGTACCTTTTTTAACCTCTTCTATATGTACCTCATCTTTCTCTTTCCCTTTGCTTCTCACTAAGCTAACCAATGTATTGCGTTCATGTTCGTTGTTTCACTTTTTATCTTTTTCCTTAACTTCATTGGGCTGAACTGGTTCTTGTAAAGTAATACCACTCCGGGTTGTTACAGCTTTGCAATACTCTTAACCATCTTTCCTTGGTTGTTTTGGGATGCTAGGAAGTACACCCTTGGGTCGCTCACTTGGTTCCTTGTTTAATTGCACCATAACTTGTTGCATAAACTACTATTGTTGTTATTGTTGTTGATTCTACATGAATTGTTGCATAGTTTGTTGCATGGAATTGAACATTTAGATCAAATCTAATTGTTGTGGGTGAAAAGGAAGTGAAGGGGGTTGAGATTGCTGTGATGGTGGTGGTGGAGTATTGAGGACAGTAGCCAATAGTGGAGAATTATTCCATGAAAAGTTGGGGTTATTGCACCAGCCCACATTGTAGGTATTCAAATAGGATTCTTGTTCCTATTAAAGTTGCCTATGTAGTTAATTTAATTTGCTTCACATTGACTTGTAGAATGTCCTTGTCCACACAATTCACACCTTGGCTCCACAGCCTTAACCTGTCCCTGCTTATTTAAATTTTGAACTTGATTAACTAAAGAACTAACCTGAGTAGTAAGTGCATCTAATTCTAAAACTCCGATAATCCTCCTTGGGCTCCCTTCTTGTGTTGCATGGTGGTTGCTAGGAACCATTAATTCTAGCATGGTATTGCAAGACCTATATATATTTTATGAAAAACGTCAGTAACGAGTATTACTGGTCAAAAAATAACTAATACAATCTGGCAAATGGGTATTCCATTACCCATGAAAACTTATGAAACTTTAAGATTGCCTCACATTGGGCGGTAAGCAAACATACTTAAGTAAGTGTCGGCTCGCATGCACAGCTAATGTTTATATTCATACATACAGTGTTTACGCCCTCACATCTTCCATATTTTACCCACCATGGTACTCAAGTGGCAAAAAGAACAGTTAAGTTAGTACCACAAATTCCGAAAATGTGCTGCATTACGCAGTACCCTCGTACACCGCACTATCTCAAGGTTTGAAGGAGTACTAATGTGATTCATATATATCTCCATACCACTCACTCTCTTATTCGTGAAATCTATAAAATTCACTTACTCATATATTAGGCTTAGGAAAGAGGCTTGTATTATATATTTCTGGAGTTTTAGTTCGAAAACCAACAAGAGATCTCATTCTTATAATTTTATTAAATATGTGCAGAAACACAATTAAATGGCTCGACATCGGAGGGATCCAATAAAACCCTGCCGAAGACGTTTAAAACACGATTAAATTCTATACGCAGGGAGTCAAGCAGAGAGAGAGAGAGTCCTATGCACATGTGGTCCAAGCTCCAAGAGCATCGACACATCTATAGCGGGCTCAGACTTCGTAACCTATATCAAAACCCACGACTAAGTAAAATACTAATATCACTATATGATGCTTGCTCGTGGTGTGTGCTGACATCATCAATACAACCTAATACAGAAAATAATGCTAACAAGCCCATAACCAAACACGTGGCACACAAATCGATAAATAATAATCTCAAATAATAAATAAATAAATAAGTAATCCACTCATAGATATTTAGATAAATAATAAATACATAAACATGAACAATACTCGAATAATAAAATAATAATATAATTATACTATATAAATATACGGGTAAACACGAGTAAATATCAACATATACTCATGTTAGAAAGATATAAATAAATAAATAATAATTCAATAAATAAATAAATAGTTAATACTCATTAATCATGGATATTAATAATATCATAGCCATATAATACAAGAATACATAATTAAATACAAATAAATAATATCATACACATAATGAACAAATAAATAACTAATTCTATATATATATATATATATATATATATACAATTTAGTAGATATAATAAGACTAATATTCATAAGTAAATATAATATTAATAATAATAAATAATCATGTAAACATTCATCATATATGACAAATATATAAATAAAAATAAATAAAAATAAAAAATAATAAATAAAATAATAAAATAATAAATAAAAAAATAATCATAACATCCAATCATGCCAAATCATGTGAGTATGCATCACAACTAATAAAGAGGTTCTCAAATTAGCGAAAACGGTGCAAAAACAGAAAGAGGTTCTCAAATTAACGAAAACTGTATGAAAATTACTAAATCGGACTCACCAAGTTGAGCCAAATTGAACCAAATGGGCTGAACCAACCTGGTCTAAGTTAACTGGAAAATAGGTGGGAGGAACTGGGCAGACTTGAACTCGCCAGCGGACTCGAACATGGGTGGACTTGGACATGGCCAAGTAGACACGACATGGACAATGGGTAAATGGCCTAGACAAGGGGCAACGATGTTCATGGCCCAAAAATGCTAACGGCAGATGATTAGCCCAAAATTAAAACAAAAACACAAATTAAAACTGAAATGAAGCCAAAAATAAAACTATATTAATCGAGGCAAGAAGATCGAACGGCCCCAAAATCCCCGAATAGGCCAAAACCATTTTTATTTCCAATGCCATGCTCTGATCACCCAAGAACCCAAAAACACGTGCTTGCATGTAAAAACGATTCAAACTATACGTATAACATATAAAATAATAAATAAGCACACATATACCGGGCGACGGCTCCATTTACATCTAATCCAACAACAATACACTACCTTCTTTTAGTTACTATTTGTCGTCTAATGGCCTATGCCAAGGTGACTCTCAATTCCGACTTGTTTATAATTAGCATGGATAATTTGGCTATACTTTTAAATAAGGCTTTTGTTAAAGGTGAGTGATAAAAGTCAACATGGATCAAATTGACAACTTGAAAGGATATTACAAGTTTTTGAGCAACTTTCAGGTCAAAGTATAAATGATGGTAAATCAGCTTATTTATTTTCTTAAAATCTCCATCATAGGTTTAGGAAAACCTTGAAACATAAATTGAAAATACTTATATGGAATCTGTAAATTGATATCCGATTCCAAATTGATATCCGGTGGTTCCCTGTGGTATGGTAAAAAATGGAATAAAGATTTCCAATAATTGTCTCGTTAGGTCTAGTCGATAATTATTAGTTAGGAATCTAATCCTATATCTGGAGAGGCGTACTTGTTTAATAAAGTGGTGGGCAATGTGATGGTAAATTTTGCTACGAGTGCTTTTAGTATATCTAAATCTCAATATCATCACTGGGGGAAACATGGGTGTGAATAGGAAGCAACCGAACTTTATTCTCCCTCCTATGATTATAATTGAACCTAATTGGTTTTATACAATTCAGGCTTTACCTTTCTTGTAGACTCTTATGTGTAGAATAAAAACTTTAACTTTAACTAAATTATTCAGATGATAAAACCATCATCAATAAAACCTTTCTTCAGATTAAATCATCAAGAAAATAAAATTGAATTACGTACATGAATCCATAATAGGGGCAATGTGATGGCAAATTTTGCTACGAGTGCTTTTAGTATATCTAAATCCCAATATCATCACTGAAGCTTATGGGTGTGAATAGGAAGCAACCGAACTTTATTCTCCCTCCTATGATTATAATTGAACCTAATTGGTTTTATACAATTCAAGGCTTTTACCTTTCTTGTAGACTCTTATGTGTAGAATAAAAACTTTAACTTTAACTA
>JAURVB010004780.1:0-35310 GCA_033002965.1 Piper betle
TCGTGGCAAATTCAAATGCTTTCTTCTGGACAACAGACTCAGGAAAATATTGTCCATTGAAAGCTGTTACAAATTCCGCCCAAGGAATGGACGAAATCTCCCGTTGATGGAACACAGTCTTCTCCATGGACTTCCACCAATAGGATGCTTCCTCCTGAAGCATGCATGTCGCCAACCTCACTTGATGGCGATGAGGCACAGAGAGAGCTCTAAATGCTTTTTCAGTAATGTCCAACCAGCTCTCCGCCTTCATTGGATCAGTCCCTCCAATGAATACCTCAGCTCCGTTCTTCCGGAATTTCTCTACAGTGTATCGATCACTGTCATCCCCATCTGGCAGTACCACTTGTCGGACTACCGGTGGCACCGGGTTTGGAAGTTCTCCTCGCTCGCCCGGGTCAGCTATTCCTACCCGCTCTTGGGCGCTCCCCTGATCCCCATTTGGGACGTTACTAGGACCCGCAGCCGAATTTGGAGCTCCATTCCCCATTACCAATCCCGGTAACCTCTGCACCATGTTCTGAACCACAGAACTGGTATTTTCTGAAGCCTGCGCTAGTCCCTGTATGGCCGTCAAAATTTGGCCTAACACACTCTCAAGGTTTGTGTCCGACTGCGCAGCTTGGCTCGACTTCCTTCGGGTGCCTGCCATCTAAAATTTATTCCGTTATGGTTCATTAATTTTTTTTTCAATGATTACTTAGGTTTATTAGGGAGGTCCACTAATTCCCTAATGACATACCCTATTGGAGAAAGATAAATATTGGACTCTTCAACAAGGTACTTGAGTCATAAGATGTGAGCTTTTGGGAAACCTTGCTCTGATGCCACCTGTAACGACCCGCCATTTTTCACGATATTGTGGGCCTAGCTGGCCAGGTGTTACTCACAATTAAGTAAATATGACTAACATTTTTTATTTAACAAAAACATATATAAAGATCCCACAGTCTTGGACCGTTTCCCAGCAGCCACACTTATTTCTCAATTAAATAAAAAAAGGAGTCCTCATATTTATTTTGCTCCATACTCTGGATGTCAATCACCTAATCTCGTATCTGCATACCTGCGGAGGCAATTCCGCGTTAGTGATTACAACACTAAGTAGTATAATAGATAAAACAAGACAAGTACATTCCACTATTTCCTTATGTTTATTTTAATATGCGGTGGAGCGATTCCGCTATACTCCAAAACAATGCGGAGGAGGTATCCGCTGTGATCCGCACACCCCGGCCGTAGCCTTTTTTGTGGGGAGGCTACCACTACCGTCTCCAGTGCCAGTGCCTCGCACACCCCGGCCGTAGCCTTTTTGTGGGGTAGCTATCACTGCACTCGGGTGATTGCTATGCCCCGTTTGTGGGGAAGCTCTCACTACCAATTCTAGTGCCAGTGCCTCGCACACCCCGGCCGTAGCCTTTTTATGGGGAGGCTATCACTGCACTCCAGTGCCAATGCCTTGCACACCCCGGCCGTAGCCTTTTTGTGGGGCGGCTATCACTGCACTCAGGTGATTGCTATGCCCCGTTTGTGGGGAAGCTCTCACTACCAATTCTAGTGCCAGTGCCTCACACACCCCGGCCGTAGCCTTTTTATGGGGCGGCTATCACTGCACTCCAGTGCCAGTGCCTCACACACCCCGGCCGTAGCCTTTTTATGGGGCGGCTATCACTGCACTCCAGTGCGATGGAGGAATCGCTGTGCCTCACTCACCCCGGCCGTAGCCTTTTTATGGGGTGGCTATCACTACTCCAAAACAATGTCGATGCATTACAAAATTCACGTACATAACACGACCCAGTGTCGGACTGAGTCAATTCATTGACCCCGGTTGCACTCGGTGCATGGTAGTCGAATCTGGGCTCAGGCCGACCTAGGCTACCAACAAGGAAAGTATGATGTTCTATCTATTATACGTACCTGATTTGTGATTACGTCTGACTGTGACCCGTGAACCCTAATACAGTAATGGGGAGGTCGCCTGGGACGGAGATGAGGGATGAAATACTCCCTCCTCCTGCATATATATACACTTCAACCATTCCCTCCATTAAATTCTCATACCCCATCATCCATTGGTATTTCCTAGGTTCAACGACCCCTTCATTAAATTCTCACACCCCATCATCCATTGGTATTTCCTAGGTTCAACGACCCCTTCATTAAATTCTCACACCCCATCATCCATTGGTATTTCCTAGGTTCAACGACCCCTTCTCCTTTTATAAAGAATAAATGACGGCTAGGGTTTGTGGAAGCACCCTTTCACCATAATTCCTTTAACCGGGTAATTGGGTAATTAACACGGTTCACTTAACCTTTTCACTCAACCTCTTAAATGGTATGGTTCACTTTACTAGTTTAAACGGTTAAATGGTATGGTTTACTTAACCGGGTAAAAATACTTAACCGGTTAACTAATACTTTCCACTTGACCGGGTAATTAATAATTAACCGGGTAGCGGGTAAATAATTTAAACAAATTCATGGATACCAACGTTCGATCCCACCGCGTCGAAATATATATATATATATATATTCCGGGTCTTTACACTCATAGAACAAGTAAATGCCTTTGGTAAAAGTATTGTGGAAAAATCAGGGGTCAGAGGAAGCTACATGGGAGACTGAACAAGAAATGGCAAGGAAATACCCTAGCCTGTTTGTGGCATAGGAGTTTTATATTTGTAGTAGCATGAACTGATCTCGAAGAAATAAATAAAATTAATCATGATTGTTCTGTTGCCCGTTATGATATTTCGGGGATGAAATATTTCCAAGTTGGGGAGATTGTAAAGACCGTGAAAAAAAATAATTGAAGCGACGGTCGGAAGGACCGAACACGGTCTGGGAAGGACCGAACGTGTTATATTCTTTACCCGGTTAATTATTTACCCATTTTATTATTTACCCGGTTAAATGAAATACGGGTCTAGGGGTGTTTTCACATACCCTAGCCGTCATTTTCATTTTTATAAATTTGAAAGAGGACGTCATTTTTCACATACGGGTGTAGGGGCGTCTTCCTCACCTTAGCCGCCTAGTTCTCCTCTTCCTTGCCGGTGTTTCTTCCTTGCTTGGGTATCCTTCCTATCTCCCTCTTCTTAATTTTCTTGCATGCATATTTTTAATTGATAGTAAGCTTGTTAATCATGGGAATTAAAGTTGTAAATCAACAAGAAAAGAACTAAACTGAACTGAAATTGGAATCCCGTCCATGGCCGAGTAGCCTGAAACTTTGGCAAGATGGGCGACCGTAAGAACAATTGCAAGGCAGTCCCTCACACCCCGACGACCTCTCTTGCTGCTGGGTCGAAGGGAGGGCTCGCCACGTCCCTGGTTTTCCGGTGGGTGGCGGAATTGCAGCTGTGAGGGGGCGGAGTTGCAAGGGTGACGGAAGTGGCGACGTTCTGCTGCAATTGATGCTGTAATGGAAGCTTTAGAGGGGTAAACGCCGGTTGTGCTTCGTCGACAGCATCATGGGTTCCATCACAGTAGTTCAGGCCGCCGGAATAATCCACTACAGACCACCTTCTCGCCGGAATTCATGGCAGCGACGTGCAGAAGTGGGGAGAACGACCATACTCCATGCAACGTCCAAAGGTGGCCAATCTTTCCTGTTTTGATGCCAGCCTGAGGTCGTGGAACATCTGAATTGGAGCAAGGTGCAAGAAAGGAGGGGTCTTGAGGCTGGGAGAAGAAGAACAGGCCAGGAGTTGGGCGCCATGGTGCAGCACATGGTCGTCTTGGTTAACTGCTGTAAAACACGCACTTGAGGCTTCCTCGCTTGCTGATTTTATCTTGTTGTTGATGCTTTGTTGGGATGTTTAAATGGTGGTTCAATTGGGTGCCAAGATAAGGGTTGGAGGAGAAGGATGAACCTGTTTTTGGAGAAGAGAAGAATGGCGACGGGAAGAAGAAGAAGAAGAAGGGTGGCAGTTTTGTAAATATGGGTTGACTCGATACCGACTCGAGTTAAAAAATAATACGAACTCGTAATAAATCTTTAAAAATAATCATTTTAATGGGTTATTGGTAATGTTACTAAACTAATTAATTATTGTACGAAAATTTATTATCTCAAAAGAAAATATACTAATAATAATAATTAAATACTTGTTTATGAATTAATAATTACTTTATTATTTGTTAAGTGTTAATTATGATTTAGATAATTAATTTAAAATGTAAAGTAGGACTTAAATAATTATGTCACATGAATAATTAATTATCTCACTAGATTTGTTGATAATTTAATATTTAATATTTTTGAAAATGATATATATATATTAGATATTTAGCTGCATGCATTCCTACTCGAATAAAATTATACTTATGTATAATTTTATGTTCTCGTTCAGATTAGGATCGTTGGTCGCAGCTGCGAGTTTGAAATATCCAGGTCCGTATAATCATTTGAAATGTTGTACTTTCCCTTGTTGGCAGCCCTGGTCGGCCTGAGCCCAGATTCGACCACCATGCGCTGTAACGCAATCGGGGTCAAGGAATTGACTCAGTCCGACACGGGGCCGCACCTTTAAAATTACTATGTGTGTCCGTATAATTATTTGAAATGTTGTATTGTCATGTATAATTATTTGAAATGTTGTATTTTCCCAAACTGGTATAACTATATGAAATGTTGTATTTTCCCAAACTGGTAGCCTTTGTCGGCACTAATCTCAGTTTGAGTTGGGAGACAATTTGTAACGAACTGCCATGTTTCACGATATTGTGGGCCTTGCTGCCCAGGTGTTACTCAAAATTTAACAAAACCAACCCTATAACGACCAGTCCTAACTGGACCGGCTGCTACTTAGAAGGTTACATGAATAATATGTAAGCAAATAAATCTAGCACTTCTAACTCAAAAGAACTTATGTTTCAAATGACAATGTATGAAATAATCATCCCACAGTCTTGGACCGTTTCCCATAGCCACATGTATAATAGAAGAAAAGTAAAAAGGGAAGTCTGCTTGTTATTTGTTCACCACCTGAGTTGGTAGAAGAACCACCCAGTCGTCTCTTAGTCTTTTAGTTCCAGCTACTAACCTGCGGAGGCAATTCCGCGTTAATGATTAAACACTAAGCCGTATAATTAAATAAAACAAGTCCATATACTCCCTATCAATATCTATAATATTGGTTGTTGTGACCATTCCAACATGTCCATTTATTAGCTGATGGTTCAGTCCACCATGTCCATTAGTTGGCTGATGGGTCTGTCCACCATGTCCATCTATTGGCTGATGGGTCAGTCCATCATGTCCATTACCGGCTGGCGAGTCTAATCCGCCATGTCCTTTATTTGCTAGTGAGTCCAATCCACCATGTCCGTAATTGGCTGGCGAGTCCAATCCGCCATGTCCAATTTATTGGCTAGATGGGTCAGTCCATCATGTCCATAACCGGCTTGTAAGTCCAATCCACCATGTTCGTTATCAGCTGGAGAGTCCACATGTCCAATTATTGGCTGATGGGCCAGTCCATCATGTCCATTACCGGCTGGCGAGTCCAATCCGCCATGTCCAATTTATTATATTATGGCCTGTCAGGTCCTTTCTGAGATGTCCATTATTGGACTATGAAGGGCGTAGCTCGTGTCGGATTGAGTCAATTCCTTGACCCCGGTTACATTCGGTGCATGGTAGTCGAATCTGGGCTCAGGCTGACCAGGTTGTCCACAGGGGAAAATACAATATTTTAAATAATTATATGGACCTGAAAATTTAGTGAAGAACCCACAACTATAACAAATAATCCTAAAGTCTTCCCCTTTGTGTGTCAAATGTGCTCACAACCTATCCAGGGGATGTTTCATTTAACAATCGAACTTTCCTTTATATAGAAGAATATGTATGGAATTCTAGAAGTCATTACATTAAATTTTATAAATATGTGTGGAATTTAAGAAGTCACTATATTAAATTTTATAGAAAAGAACGTAATTACTTATAGCTATATTTGTGTGATAACAAAAGGTCAAAAACTATGAATGGGTTATAATTGATTATAATATTGCTTTCCAGAATTAATTTAATTAAATAATTGATTCATTTTAAGATTTACAAAACCATAAATAAAATAACCTAATTATTTTTAGGTTTTACAATTTCACTAGCTTGGAAATTTTCGTCCTCGAAAATATAATAGGGTATACGGAGAAATTACTCATTCATTATCCTATCTTAGACATGTATTTCTTTATGAGTAAGTATAGCTCTATGGAAGTTAATTTAAATATCTTCACTTTTTTCTCCACGATTTTTACACAATTTCTAACCTCAGAATGAACTGGGAGACCATGACTAATCTTAAAATGAATTGGGAGACGACCTAATCTCAGAATGAGCTGGGAAACAATTTCTAATCTTAAATAAACTGGGAGACCATGACTAATTTCAAAATGAATTAGGAGACCACCTAATCTCAGAATGAGCTGGGAGACAATTTCTAATCTCAGAATGAACTAGGAGACCATGACTAATCTCAAAATGAATTAGGAGACCACCTAATCTCAGAATGACCCGGGAGACGATTTCTAATCTCAAAATTAGCTGGGAGACGACTTTTACTAATCTCAGAATGACCTTAGAGACAAATTACTAATCTTAGAATGACCTGAGAGATAATTACTAAAGACTTGTGTAATAATAATAATAATAATAACGAGTGAAATGATAATAGGGATTATATTGACTTGTTTCATTTAATTATGCGGCTTAGTGGTTTTATCACTAACGCGGAATTGCCTCCGCAGGTGAGCAGCATTGGACTGAAGAATAGAAGTGTGGTTGGTGGTTCTTTACCAACCTAGGTATGGTGAATCGATAATAAAAATTGGACTTCCTTATTATTCTCTTGTGTTATAAATGTGGATATGGGAAATGGTCCGAGACTGTGGGGCAGTTATTTTATATTTTAGAGAACATGATTTATTGTTATGATTTATATTATATATTGCTAGGCTTATTTGCTATATTTAAATTCATGTTCTGGAATGCTACATTTACATTAACTAAATTTTTAAGTAACACCCGGTCCGGTTCGGGCGGGTCGTTGTAGTTACCGATATTTGTCATTGACTCACCCTCTCGGTATCATAAGTGTATAATGAGCCTTCTTGTGCTACTGCACCCTATCACCCTTTTCGGCATGGGGGCAGGTGTTTAATCTTTCACGGGGTACTACCTTGTGCCGAATTGAGTGGACCTTAGTTGCGTTAAAGCACATGGTGGCCAGATACTCAAGTCGTCCATGACTCCCACATAGTAATTTTAAAGGATGCGCCCCCGTGTCGGATTGAGTCAATTCCTTAACCCATTTTCTACCTTACTAGCCCGTTATTAAAATAATCACTTTATTTACCTAATATTAAATTTAATCTGGTAAAGGTGATATTCTTTACTTTATTAATTACTTATAACCATCCTATTTAAATTAATCACTTGTAATACGCCGATTGATTATCGACCGTTTATCATCACCGTATTTTTATTACTTTTGGCTATTTCATACGATAGTTAATTAGTTTAGTAACTTTAACCCATAACCCATTAGAATAATTATTTTTAAAGATTTATTACGAGTTAGTATTATTTTTTTAACTCGAGCCGTATCGAGTCTAACCGTTGGCCCTTCTCTGCTCCTAACTCCAGCCGCCCTCCATCCACGTTGTTGCTGCCGCCACCTAACCACCTCTAGCCGCTGTCAATTGTCGCCATCCAGCCCCGCCGTACTGTCACAGTGCCACCCTGATTGACCCCGACCGCCTTCCAGCCGCCGCGACGCTGGCATCGCCACGCCCAGCGACGCGCTTGGATTGCCGATTCCACCGCTGGTGAGTGTTGCTGCCCCAATTGGGTGGTCTCCTCGACACCCTCAACCCTCTATCGACCTTCCCCGGCCAGATTGGAATCCATCACCACCTAGGACGGCCAGATTTTTCACCCATCGCCGTCGCCTCTGCTTTTGCCATTTACTACCGCAAGCCAGCATCCACACATGTGAGATCGGCCATACACTGATCGACGAAGAGAGTAGGTTCATCTTCTGACGTCAGAACGACCATTGCCATTGATTCCCGGCGAAGCTTGCCTGTGATTTCCTATCTTGCCAACCTTGAGAACTTGTCGGCCAATTCAGTTTAGTTTAGTTTCTTTCTTGTTGATTTTAAACTTTAATCCTCACGTTTATCAAGCTTATTATCAAATTAAAATATGCATGCATGAAAATTAAGAATAGAGAGATAGGAAGAATACCCAAACAAAAAGGAAGAAGTCGGCACTGGTAAGGAAGAGGAGAAGAAAACACGAATGAAGGCCAGGGTGAGGTTGACGCCCCCTCATAAAATAAAATGAAAATGATGGCTAGGGTATGGGAAAATACCCTAACACTCGTATTTCATTTAACCGGGTAAGCGGGTAAATAATAAAAAATATTTATTAACCGGTTAGATTAACCTGGTAAATAATAAAAATTCTCCAACATTTGATCCTTCCGAGACCGAGTCAAATACTTTATTTTATTTTATTATTATTTTTTCACTGTCTTTACAAGTTTAGTTACGATAAATATAACGAAAATCGCTTTGATCATATATTAACATTATTTAATGGACGAGATTGTTATTTTGGAATAATAGCATATGTTATTTTGGAGCTGATAAGGTAATATACAATTATCTTTGTATAAATAGCATATATATAATCCAAGTGGGAGATTGTTGGATGTGAACATAAATATATAAGTGAATCTGGAATTGAATCATATGTTGTTATTTATGATTGGCCTATTTATGGGCCATAAATAAAAGTGTAGAATTCAGTGTGAATACCATAAATAAAGGTGTAGAATTCAATATGTAAATATCATTATTGTAATTTCTCTTTTATGATAGGTCAAATTGAAATTATGAAACTATGGCTATAAATAAGAAGGTTATGGTCACTGAATTCATAAGTAGTTTTCGTTTTGGTATCCTATTGTCCAGTAACTTTAGTTTTAAAAACTAGTATTGAATTTTGAAGATCAAAACCTAAAAAGGTAAAAAAATCATTTTGTTTTTACATATTCAAGTACGCTTCCACTATCCAATTTGATTTACTTGATGATTTGATATGAAGACTACTAATGTTTTGTTTTTAAGTTCAAGTTATAATGTTCTAGCCAATCCTTGATCTTGTGTACCTACAGTTTGGTTAAATCTTCTATTGTGGTAACTCTTACAATATTATTTTATTATTGTTCTTTTTCATTCATTTATGTCATATTTTTATTCATCTATTGTAATCTACAAATATATATAAAATTGATTTAAATTAATATTATCATGTTTGATCACGCATTCTCATACATGCATTGCATAGATATGTGTTAGATGTTGGGTTGAATTTGTTTATAGGTCGCTTCATTCGAGCTTGCTAGTAGATTGTTTGGAGCCTGAAGACTATGTTTGTTTAGGACTCATTTCTTATTTTATACTTATTTAATAGGTAGGTTGTTTTACATCACAACTAACTTAATCCGAGCCATTAGATGTCGTGTTTAATGATGAAATACCTTGAGTTATTTTTGAAAACCAAAAGATCCTTCACAAGTTACTTTTCAGAGGTCTATTAAGAGTGGGATGATTGTTTTGGGTAAGTTCCACTTCTATGGGTAAGTCCTAGGGCACGACTTGTTGAGGAGCCTAGTTGATGCTTTTATTTTTACTAAGATGCGAGTATTGTATGAGTGGTATGAATTTCAATGGTACTCCTTTAGACCATAATGTAGTGTAATAATATATGACAGGGTACTATGTAATGCAATGCATTTCTAAAATTTGTCACTAATATAGCAAGCTATTATAATGCCATCTAAGTACCATGGCAAGTGTTGTAGGAGCATATGAGGCCGTAAGCTGTGTATGTAAGTATGTTTTTATGAGCTTATGTGCTGGTTTATTTAATGTAAATTGTTCTTGCCTACAACCCTGTGAGGCTTCTTCTTAAGCTTCTATGTTTTCCTGTTGGTAATGGAGTACCCATTTGTTAGTTTTGAAATATCGCTACATATTTCAGATACATAATTGAACTTCTTTGAATACTGATGAGTTTTCTATATATACATTTAGGTGAATCCCTGTGGGATTGGTCAGCATAGGTGATAGATATGCGGGCTAATGGTGGCATTGGGGGCCTTGTGTTATTTATTTTGAATTATGTATTTGGTATATATTATTGGGCATGCCCCCTAACTTATGTACAATATATGATTCTTGATTGGGTGTGTGTCATGGTTGGTTTGTGTCCGTGTGTTGCCAGTATTATATTATTGATTATTATAATTGTCATATAGGTATTTAACTTTACGGAAAAGATTAACAACTATCTATAAGGTGTGTAAGACTCAAAGCCTAGGAACACTTTGAGGAGCAGTTGTGTGTGAGTGTTAAACAAATGTATAGTGGAGGAGCTTACTGTTCATGTTGCATGAAGATTCCATGTGAAAACCGAATGTTAGGGTATGATGCCCTGCCACGTAATGATGCCTCTCTATTTTAATTTATCTATTGATAGGTATGTGGAATAGGTAGCCATGACCTAGTGTTTACATTACTGCAAGGCTATTAGCATCAAAGAATAACATACATAATCCAAATCAGTGGAAGTAGGTATAAGAATAGTAACATGCATCTACATTTTTCAAAAACTCAACCTCTTAGCTTCATTATAGATGTTACCTTTATGAAGGTTGGAGTGATCATTATATATAAAAGTCACCCTCTAAGTTGCATGGAAGTGCTACCCTTTCTATGCCTCGGAGAGCTCATTCGCATGGAAGTGTTAGCCTCTTTAAGTTTAAGATCCTTCCTAAACTAGTACGATCACTATGCATTGTATGAAAATCTTGTAAGGTGTCTGTCTTAAGACTACTTGATGGTTAAGTTCTACTTCCGTAAAATTTGTACGACAATAGTCCAATGAAAATTTTTCCAAATTATACATCAAGATTTGGTTTGTTCTTCAGGTGTGGTGCTATAACTTAGTATCAATCCCTACTTGTTGGACTATAATAAGTCTTTAAGTTCATGAAACATACTATTAATATAATAGTCATCTCAATAAAGGTCCACTAGGTAAGAACACTAATCCAAGAAATAAAACTAGAACTGATGCTGAGAATCTCTATCTAGTTGCGCCAATGCTCCATTACCTATGCACATGCAAACATGTTCCCTCAATATCTCATACAATGTATTGAGCCCACTACTTACATAGCTAGTAAACAATAATTAAGCAAATAAGAATCATCTCCATCCATTAAAGACATTAAAATTAGACTAAACAATGATTAAGAATAATATGAAACATTAATCATTAACATGAACGTGTAATGCAATTTACTTAACATAAGTGAAATAATTTACTATCTTGATTATGCATCCTTGACACCTAGTTAAATTCCAACCTTGTTATTAACAAGTTAATCTGGCAGTTTCTAGTTAAGGCTTCTAAAAAATCATTGTAAGATGTTAATTAAATTAACTAGAAAATGCTATTTTAAATACAGCTTCAACTAACTAGTTAATCTTGGTAAATAACTTTTAAAATCAACTAAGTCCTTCGCTATTATAATCTCTAAAGATCGGAACCTTGAAACTAATGAAATGTATGTAAAAACTGGCTTAGTTACTTCGTCAACCTATTGCAAAAGAAGTATATTCCAGATGCATCCCACAAGATCGACTTCAGTGAGTTAGAAATTCAAGAGGATGTGTCTTATATTGAGAAATTCCTGAAGATTCTAGACAATAAGGAAATGAAACTTACGATGAAAACCATCCCTCTGATGTGGACGAGTTTGTCTACTTAGGTATCCGTGTAGGAGGTTGAAGGGTAGTTTAGTCCATTGAAATTAAGTGGAGAACGTCCTAATGGTAGTAGAAGACCTAGAGTATTCAAGGGGGTATTAGGGGCATTACTTGCATTATTTACAACTAAAGCCCTAGCTGCCCTCTCTTTATCAGCTCTCTCTCTACTTTCTCTCTAGCCGTCACCTCTCCCCACTTGCTGGAGATTGTGTGAGGAATTTTGGTGCGAAGTTCTACACATATTTACCGAATAAGAAATTAGTAATGTCAATTAAACATGTAATTAGAATAGTTTCATACATCATCATCATGTGCTATGCTTTTCTTGAAGTTCTATATTTTCTACATGCTTGTCTTTATGTTCTATGCTTGTATATTTTGTTAGAACAAGTTTAAGGTGTTAATCCATGTTTAGAATCAGTGTAAATAAGTTTTACATGTACTTTTTGTAACACCCCATTTCGGCTCACCCGTGAACCGACCCGGAAATGTCACCGACGACCGAACCGTTCGCTAATCTACTGGGTTCGGTTAAGCCGACCCGGATCTACCCTCGGTGTCTCAAGATGGAGATGCAAACATGGAATGCATGGATGGGATGTGTGGGTTCTAACGTAGTCCTACATGCATGCTATGATGTGCAAGCAAAACAAAACCATGCAACGGCAAGAAAATTTTAATTAAAAATTATCCACAACAAGGGTATATAAATATTTTATCAAAATACGATAAAACATGATAATCTACCGTAGCATTCATCGTTATCTCTTTCGTTTCAATTGAACCGAGCCTGAACTCCAAACTCACTACTCATTCATATTTATCCATTCATTTCATATCAAGCAATTTATCTAAACAAACACATCAAAATTATCATTCACATAGCAATAACACACCGTCATTATACGTTACACGCGGCAGGTACATGTGTGCGCGGTTCCGTGCTGCTCCTCCGCAGTCCCGACAGCTTTCATCCCTCGCATTCCTCACCTACATATATATAGAAAAACCGTCAGTAACGAGTGTTACCGGCCCAGAAAATAACTAATATCAATCTGGCACAGGAGAGCAAACTCTCCTGTTGAATCAAAACCATATACTTCCTCAAGAACTCTCATCAGGGCACATACGGGAGCAGTCGCCCTCGGGTCGACAGCGTCCCCCTATCTTTCACATTCTCATGCCTCGGCCATTTCTCTATCGCTTCTCGCATCAAATCTCATTCCTTTCTGCCCTCTGCACCTTCCATATTACTCCTGGCCTTGAGCACGAAGGCCGAGTACTCTCAGGCAGTCGCCTTCAGTACCCTTTGAAACCACAAGTCTAGACATGCGCTGCAATGCAGTACCCGTGAACCTCCACACTTCTCCGGGTTTGAGGAACTCAAAGGTGGAGTTGTCAGGATCCCTCGGGAATGAAACGGCCCGCACACCATTCCAGAGCCCACTATCGACACACACGTGCCCGCTCGCGTAGCACGGTAGTCGGATTTCCCTCATTCGATCTCTCACTGAAAATGCGAAAACTATACATATATAAAGGTCTGGGTTGGGATTTATACAATAGGCCCGAAGGCAACGTGAGCTGGATCTGAAGTTCGAAAACAAACTCGAGGGATCTCATCCTCGAGGGTTATTAATCCGAAGAATCGTTGGCTAAATGGCCCGAGTTAAGTGGGATCCGATAAAACGCCACTTAACTCGTCCTGCACGTGATAAACCAAATACACAATAGAATAGCGTAAATCAGAGAACGAGTCCTAAACGGACCTGGTAGAAGCTCCAAACGGGTCCACGCGCCTAGGCGGCGAGCTCCTACACCGTACCTACACAATCAAGCTAAAAACTAACGCCCGCATGATGAATCACACATCCTATAGCATGCGCACACAATCAACACAATCGCGCATCAGTCAACACACATCAACCTATATCAATTCTAGCAAGCCTACTTAGGCTAATTTGCATTAGATCATGATCATTACCTAGTTACCCTAATTTGTTTCTTAGCCTCCATTTTTAACACCACTCAACCAAACAATTTCATATTTCTATTCTTAATCAAACCTACATTTAAATATATATTTATAACACACACACAAATCCTGGCATGCAATTCTAATAATCAATATTTTTAAATAATTAAATTAAAATAAATTATACCTCGCGTCGTCGAAAATCGGCGACGGCTAGGGTTTCCGTTTCGTGGCTCGAAACTCGAATTCGGCACCTAGCGGCGTCCGAAGTCCGATCAGATTGGACCAGGTGCGTTCGGCGGATGATCCGGCGAATTTCCCACGAATCCAATTTTCCGGCGGTTCCGACGGTTTTCCGACGAGTGTCGGCGGATTCCGGCGGTTTTCCGGCAATGATTCGGGACGGGGCAATCAGGGGGTCTATCGGCACCAGCTCGACGAGCTTGGTCCAATGGCGGTGTCAAACAAAGCAGCCAGGGCGGCGATGGCCGTCGACGGCGGCGTCGAAAATGGGTGGCGGCGGCGGTGTGCTCCGATCGGGGCTGCGGCCGGCCTCGACGGCGGTCGGGATGATGGGGGAAATGTCGGCGACGGCGAGAGGGTGGTCGTCAGGGTCACAGCGGCGGCGGAGCGGCCCGGACGGCGGCGGAATCCGGCCCGAAGTGGCGACGGCCGAGGCGGCCTCGTGGAGTCGCGGCGGCGCGCTGGCAGGCGATCGCTGGCCAGGGTTGGTCGTGGCGGCACGGCGACGGCACGGCAAGGCGGGGCGGCGTCGATCGGCGGCAGCACGGCGTCGGCGGCGGCGGCGGCAGCACACAACAGTGGCGGCGAGGGTTTGGGTGAAGAAGGGTCGGGAGGGAGAAAAATACCCTCAATGGCAGTTTCGTAATTAAGTATTGACTCGATTCCTACTCGAGTCAAAATAATAACTAGTTCGTAATAAATTCTAAAAAAATCTAGAAAAATATGGAAAAATTCCATAAAATAAAACAAACACAACAACATCCAAATGGCATGCTCTATAACTAATAACCCACCCGAATATAATCCAACGCGTCCTAACGCGTTATTCGGCCTAAAACTATTTCTTCGATCAAACATATAAAAAGAAAAAAATACTGCATACTTTCATATATTCTGATAACTCATTTCTCACCATCTTCTCGACGTTATCATCATATATTCAGGTACACCTGACTCTCATCGCTCATAACTCTCGGCTGGCCTCAGCTCAGCACGCGGTTCATGAAACTGACTCGACTCGAACCAACGGTCGAACCGACTGGTTTGGTAACATAAAACCCTGACTCGAGTCACGGGTTTTACACTTTTAATAATTTAACCATGCACTAGGGTTTAATTTGCTTGTTTTCTCTAAACTAAATCACGAAGAGTAGGTTAAATCATGTTAAATTCATGAGTTTACAATATTTTGTTGTTGAGAGAATAAGAGAATCTTGTTTTTATTTATAATAAATTAATTAAGAACTAAAAGATAACCAAATTAGGATTCAAATCACTAGCACCAGTGCTGCAATGCAGCATATAAAATTTAAGAATAACTTAGCCTAACTCCACGGCCTCCAACACCGGGGCTTCTGGCACCCTGACCTTTACTTGAAAGAGGAACATGTGTGGCCAATGCCACGACGCTGTAACCTTCTCTGTTGAGCACCACAACCTTCACTTATTGGAAAAACATCTACACAGCACAATGCCACAACACTGTAATTTTTCTTTTCTAAGTGTCGTGGTCCTCACTTATTTAAAAGACCTATCCAAGGTCGAATGCCAAAGTGCTCAGGCCCAACGCCACAGTGCACATGCCCTAATTTTGATTTTTAATGCTTATTTGATAATGTTGATTGATGTATGCAATGTTAATGATTATTTCATCATTGTATGTTTGTATAATAATCTTAAAATATTATTGATGTTTGTTATGTGTTGTATGAAATCATAAACTTCATGCATGTCATGTCATATAATAGAGACATTGGTAGGCTAGTGTGGATGGTAATGCTTGTTAATTATTGTCAAGAGTAGTAGCAATTCGTGTCGTTAAGACTTGTAGCTCGTCATCAAGGTGATCAAGTCCATATTTGAACGTACTCAGGGAGTTTTCTGTCCTTTGTTTTACATGATTAATCGGATATTAAATCCTCTTATGTTATAATAAATTAACATGTCATATTTATTATAAAACATATGTACCTAGGCACTAGTTTTGACTTTTTTAACTTTACGCATCAAGGTATGCTGATTCTAGCCAGTTCAGTAGGCGTGTTGTGCCGGAGGGTGTGGCGCATCTCCCTTGACAATGCATGTGATCACATGTGGTTTATTATATGGGTTTTGTTACTAGCTACCACTTCTCCCTTGGAGTTTAGATATATAGCTAAACAACACACCTATACGTGCACAATTGTCTTGTTATGAGGCCAGGTACCTACGTGTCCATGTACCTATATACACTAGCAATCTATAGGTTATATCATTGTTTTTTACATGTATTTTTTAAGCCACAAAAGCACGACTCTAGGGATCAAAAAGACAATAGCTAATTCAGTTTTAATACCGGAGTCAACCTAGGTTGACAAAGGATCTAAGTTGGTTTTCATAGACAATAGCAATGACTTAGATGTTTTCACAGTTTTTTATGAGTACTAACTAGTTAGTTGAAAAGGTATTTAACTTAGTGATTTTAATTAAGTAATGGTAGCATGTGATTGAGTTTAGTTGTTCCATATACCAAATTATTGACTCTAGAAACATGGTAATATGGAGAAGAAAAAATTGTTTGAAGCACAAAGAGAGCCGGCAGCCCCCTTGTTTCAAAGAGAGGAGGACTAGTTATTCACATTTCAATAATGGTCAGAGGAGAATTGAAAGCTAAACGGTCGTAATTCTAATGATCCCCTGGGGAAAAATGGAGATGTCTCCAACGTTACCCGTAATGTGGAAGTATCGACAAAATTTCATATAGTCATTTGGTCTGAATGCTACATAAAGGACATAAGCCAAATGATGGCATGGGGGGACCTAGGATGCATAAGATCCTAATGTGAGCGATTCAGCAGATTGGAATTCATCTATATTCACTCGTGTGGTACCTCATCATACGATTTATATAAGATCTATCTGTCTAGATATCATCATATATATCCAGAAAGCTGTATGCTTTAGTAGAAGCTTGTACAATTTGGGATGGGTTTTTTATTGACTAATAGAAGAATCTACTTCAACTGATATGCCTTAGCTAAAAACTATAAGATTAACTAGTTATTCCCAAGGTGGGATTTAACTAAGTGTCAAGGATGGATAATCAAGTTGCATAAAATATTCTATTTATGTTAAATGACCATTATGAATGATTATTGTTTAATTAAGTTAATCTTGATGGTTGTTTATTTGAGTTTTATTGTGTTTAATTGATTGATGTTAGTCTCATTTTCTTATTATTGTTTACTACATATATAAGCAGTGGACTTAGTATCTTGTATGAGATACTGAGTGGACAAGTTTGCATGTGTGCAGATACAGGAAGGTAGAAGTGACAGGACGGAGTCTCTTAGCATTAGATCTAGTTTTATTTTATCTGCATTAGTTTTTTTACTTATATGCATGAGCATTTAAGAAATGATCCATGCACGACCATGATAGGGTTTATGCATGTAAGAATTGAGATCAATAGAAACACAAATAATTTTTCAAGAGGTTCCCTACTTGGTAAGTCCTCTCTTCTAGCTCACAAAGTCCTTTTGTTAGCAGGTCTTTGTTGCTTTACTATAGCAAACAGCTTGTACGTCTTACATGAAATTCAAGACCTCCTTTACAAGTACCAAGTGTCATGGAATCTTACACTCACAAACCTTCCTCTCCAGAAACACCAATGAAGCTTTCACTCCAATACCCTTAGAGCCTCTAACAAACCTTCTTTCTCCAACGCCAAGTACCTCCCAAATTTCCAAGCATCTTGCAACCAGCTTCAAACACCATTGGAGCTACACTACCTTTACAAGCTCACACCTTGAGCCAAGGGAGTCTCAACTTGCTAGCACCTCTAAATCTCATAGTTACAAAAATCGGAATCGGTTTTTGAAGGAGTCATTGAATTGGATTGGATCGATCTAAATCGGTCAGGAATTCGTTTAGTTGAATCAGTCCAAATTGATCTTATAAACATTTAGTCAAAATTGGTATGTTATTAGTTATAGAACATGTCATTTTGATATTATGGTATGTATTATTTTTTATGATATTTTTTGGATTTTTTAAAATTATTTAGAATTAGTATTATTTTTGACTCGAGTCATATTCGAGTCAAGTATAAATTATGAAAATGCCACTAACTATTTTTTTTATTTCTTTCCCCTTTCTCTCCCACACCCACCGCCCTCCTTCCCCCATCACCGCCGCCACCGCTGCCACGCCCTCGCCCCCGGCCAGCTCCACCCCGTCCCTCCCGTGCCACAGCCGGCCAATGTCGCCCCCTATGCCACCCGCCCCCATGCACTCCCTGCCCCGCCCCCTACGCCACTCCGCACCCCCTTCCACGCCAGTCTGTCATCCATTGTGCACGTCCCGGTCTCCACCGCGCCGGCCCGGTCATCCACAGCAGCGCCACCCATTCTGCCCCTCCAGATCCTCTCCCCCCACCCCCCACCCAGCCCCACATCGCCCAGTCGCCACCGTCGCCACTCGCTGGCTCGTCCTCCCCCACCCCATCTATTGCCCCTATCCAAAATCGGCCAATTTCAGAATCGGCTTGAATCGGTCGGAATCGGCTCTAATCGGCCGATTCACGGACCTATTCGCATGAAGACCAATTCAACCCATTTTTTGAATCAGAAATCAACTGATCCGATTTAAATTGACCGATTCCGAGTGGAATCGGCTGAGTTTTGCAATAGTGCTACATCTTGCAAGTTTACAATTTGGGTTAACAACTTGAGGAATACCACCTCTCTATAATTTATACCTTGAATCACCTAGGAGTGCAAGCTAAAGATTATGTAAAACCGAGACCGTTTTGGTTTTGGTTTTGTATTGGTTTGTTTGTGAATCAAGCCAAGTAGCATATGATCAGTGCTTAATGGTTAATATGTGATAAAGATATATGTTGTCGCCCCTGTTTGACACACTCGGTCGGGAACTTGGTGATACCGGCTTTATCGTTCTCCTTTCGGGTGTTGGGTGTGGTAGATTGACCATAGGATCCTGCCCCTGCATGTCTAGTTGAATATCATGTGTTGTGCTTGCCTTGTTTCACGTGTTTATAGTGGAAAAATCCTTAACATTGCAGAAAAGGGATAAACGCAAAGGCTTTAGGCACTACGCCTAGCCAATGTTAGAATTTGACGCTCAAATTCAGGCAACGGCCGTCTAGATGCTGCTGCCACAATGCACTTACACCTGAGACGTCCTTCATTTTTGTTTTGTTTTTAAACTTTTTCAGGTTTTTGCCCCGGTGCCCTAGCACAAGGAGCCAGCACCATTGCGCCTTGCTGGTACCTAGGTGCCCTGCACTTTTCAAGGTGAGTGATAATTCTAGTTGGTTTACTTGGCAGTTGTCAGTCCTAGTACCCTTGCCACCTCCTGCCACCCTTGCGCCCATCTGATTTCCCATGTCTAAAAAACGCCACGTCCTGCCCATTATAATCCCTTCTTCTCCACCAAACCATTTCTTTTTCATTCCAGATGTCTTGCTTAAGACTTTAAAACCTAAAGCTTGCTTTGGAGCTCTTCCTCCTTTGCTTTTCTTTCATCCCTTCCATGGTATGTCTCTTTTCCCCTCTTCTTTCTTTTCCTTGGGTACTGTTTGTTGCTTCCATGTATTTTTTGTTGTATTTTTCTTGCTTTAGGTTGCAACTTAGATAGTCTAGTACGTTTTATCTTTTGTTTGAAACATTTCTTGCATGTATGCCATGAGTTGTGCCTTGTAAAAGCTTGCATGCACGTTTACATGTTCTGTTATGACCATACTTTCTTAGATTTTTTTATATAAAACTCATCTGATGTCAGAAAATTATGATTTTTGTCTCTTGACATCATTCATGGCATATTCCTATGTTCCATTATCATTTCATACTGGAAATGTGGTTGAAATGCCATGCTTAGGCTTTTCTAGATTTGTTTCAGATCTGTTCGTAGCTTGCTGCTTGATTTTCTTTATGTTGTGGTGATGCGTGTTGCCATTATTATTTTTCTGTGTAGTAGTTTATGGTGTTAGGTAGCGCTCCAAAATTTCTTACTAAATGGATGTCAGCATAAACAACTTGAACAATTATGGACTATGCTTACTGTTCTGTTGTAGAGAGTGTCAATGTTCAACTTTGGTTAAGTAAAACCCACTACAAGAAAAATTTATAAAATCTTGTTAAAATTAAGCAATTTTGTTCTAATTGTCTAATTGTGACCTACAAAATTTGAACTTGGTCTGTGCTCGTTTGTGTAATTAAATAAATCTCTCTTCTGGAACTCAGAGACAAGCTGGTTTGACTTTAATCTCTGTCTTCCCTTGTAAATATGGGTTCTGGTAATTTTCTGAAAATTTACACATTTGTTCCTTCAGAATCACAATTCACCTATCAAATTTCAAAGCTTTTGAACAACTGCAACTATGTAAGGATTTTCCCTTCCAACATAGGTCGGTGCAGTCCTGAAATCCCTGTGACATTGACCCATGTTCCATAAGTTATCTAGAGTTTTCCAGATCAGGTTCAGGCTCAATATTTTCCAGAATTCAAAGTCAATGTGTTAGGAATCCATAGCATCTTTCCTGGGATTTTTAGCCTATTAGAAGCCCGCAGACTAAGCCCAGTAAGACAGTGTAGCCAAGAGTCAAAGAATCTATAAACTATCACTTAGATTAGTTGGCCAAGAAATAAAGTAAGCCCATAGATCCAGCCCCCTATAAAAATTAAGATTACACCTTAGACAGGTAAGAATGAGCTCACCAATTTTCATATCATTCTAAGTCTGTTTAGATTGTTAGAAAATTTGGCTGATTCTATCATGTCTAGAAATTCTAGATTAGGGATTAATGAAGGTTTAGCTTAATTAATCCTTAATGAATCCCTAAATCTCCTTCATCTTAATAAGATACATAATAGTAATTAGGATTCAAGTAAGTAGCTTATTTGTGTTGTTTTAGTCTAATCATGTGTTATACATGATTTGAGGTTCCACCTCAATGGGTATGCTGTTGAGTATAGTTTGATTAGTTACATTTCATCATAGGACACAAAAAGTGAGCTTGCCAAGCTATGTCCAAGAGTTCTAGCCACACGTTAGATTCCCTATTCTTGTATCTCAATCGTAGTTTTCCCGTTATGACAGTGTTTATAGAGCTTTATTGAATCCCACTCATACTGGGTTATTTAGTCACAAATTTTTCAATGTTTAATACTTATTAAGTTTTCAAACTGATAAGCCCTAGAAATGTATGTTATTAGTTCTCTTCCTAAACCTTATATGTATATTAGTATGAAGGGTTTGATATTTATGTTGAGTGAATAGAGATATGTTGGTCAAACTACTTTTCTTCCTACCCTGAGTAAAGAAGATATAAGGGTACTACATAACGCATAGCATTCCTAACATTTGCGGCCCTAATCACTTGTATTGGAGGTTGATATGAGGTAAAAACCTTGTATGTTGTACGTGTATGTAGTTGCTGTGCTGTTGCACTGGTGTATGTTTCTGAGAGTGTGTAGCTCACCTCTCCAATTGCTTATTCTCCATGTGTGATATTTGCTGAAAGTTTTAATTATTTAGTGGATGATAAGTCATCGATCAGTTAGTTTGACCTATTTATTAGTCTCAAGTGATCTTTTATTTATGTACTTTATTATGTATGCAGGTGAGTTTTCCTTGCATAGGCCGGTGTAGTGGGGAGGATGGCTTGTGGAAAGTAGGGGGTTTGGCCTTTTTTATGGCTTTGTGTATTTTTCAATCCCCTGTGTTTTGGGAGATTTATGCATTGTAACTTATTTGAGGCCTTGTCCCAAAATTTATATGACATGTCGTTGGCATGTTTTGATTCCCGTTGTGGGCCATGTTTGGCTATTTGTTCGTTGCTTTCTTCCTAACACTTTCCTCCCATGAAATTAACATTGGAGCAATATTAACAAGTCCTATGCAGTGAGTATAAGATTTTAAGTCTTGGAATTGATGAGGAGCAATACCAGGTACACAAAATTCATATTTTACAGCTGTGTGGTTTGTAGAAATAACATGGACTAAGAGGAGCTAATGGGTCTTTCTGTGTGAAGAGTTCACATGAAGACCGGGTGATAGGGTGTGACACCCTAGCATCCTAAGAATAATCTATGTATGCTTGTTTTTTAGCTTAAGGGTATATGGAACAGGTAAACCTTGACCCATGTTTATATTTTTGCATCATGGCATCGATAGTAAGTTGCCTAATCCAATCACTAAAACCTAAGTATAAGAATTGGCCTATGCATATGAATAAAGCAACCTTTTAGCTATAGCAGGGGTGTGCATCTTGTACATCTTGAAGTAATCATAACGTCTCTTTAAAGTCAACCCCTTAGTTGTAGCAGGGGTGCACCTTTTCTACAACTCGAAGTATTTGACAGAATCTGCATGTAACAACTTGGTGTCAAAGCCTACTTCTTAGATTATTGAGATGGATAACCCATGTTTAGTGTTTGCTCATTATGCATTGTGTATGTGCATATTGTACGTTGGTAAGTTTTAGTTTATGTGTATGTGCATGTGTGTGTAGCCCTTCCTCATGAGCCGATCCATAGCCTTGCTAGTGGTGTCTTGGTGTTGTGTGGTTGTTATTTTCTTGTGTTATTCCCTCTTTGGTGCAGTGTACCTCCTTTCAGTGAGCGAACAGTTGTTGAGATGGCTCCTCAGTGTAGATCTACCTGTTCCACCTTAGCTTCTAAGCCGACAGTACCGACACATGACCGATTATCCCGTCACCACCAAGTGAGGCTACCAGGGATCCACAAGCTATCCAGTTGCTTAGAGAAGAGCAGACCCAAATGCATGAGGCATGCAGGCAGACCATGCATGATGAGCAGAGGAGAGTTATGGGTGAGTAGTAGTAGACAAGGGAGGATGTGGGCAGGATGCTCGAGACTATTTGTGAGATGCCACTAGCAGTGGCTAGGCCAGAGAAGAGACCAGGTGAGGGAGAGACTCTGGTTGAGACATCATGCCTTAGCCAGTCAGTGTAATGACCTTGCCAAAGTGTAACATAATGGGCCTAAGTCATCTTGTCAAAAATAGCTAACTAAGTTGAACATCTATACTCCATTCCCACTTACAAACGAAAATTTACCCCAATAGGTATTAAATATTGGACTACGTTGAGGGATCTTACAATCCACCCAACAGAAATTTCATCCTCAAAATTCCAACACTCGGGCAAGTTGCTAGCCCTAGCCTAGGTGACTTCTTTAGCCCACTGACAATAGCTTAGCCACCATCCTTAGTCTAACTCATCATCTTACATGGGACTGGGTTGCTCGGATACCATTTATAATGACCCAGCTCAAAGTGTAATGTAATGGGTCTAAGTTATCTCTTAAAAAGTGGTTAACCATGTTGAATATCTATAATCTAATTCCACACTTATAAACAGAATCTTACCCAGTAGGTATTATATATTTACTAAGTTGAGGGATATCACAATTAGAGTACAACCTCCACCACCTATAGTCCCAGCACTGCATGCTCCATTTATACGGCTAGCAGTATGACAGACAGTGATACTGCCACCTTGGATGCCTAGTCTAGCCTAGATGTAGGGAGCTGCAGCAAGTGACCAGGCGGAGGCAGTGAGGCCTCTGTAGTTTAGTAGTAGGTGAGTGTTCTGGTGCTCATGAGATACATTAGCAGTTTACGTTGACCGTTCCCTGAAAAACAGTTGCCAGCTGTTCTATGGTAGCATTGACACGGAGGTAGCAGTGTAGAGGCTTGATATAGGAGATGGTGTTCTTTAGCACATCGGTTGTCCACCCAAGCTGTGCGAGAGGACAGCCACTGGAGCCATGCAAAGTATCCAGTCTATAGTGTCGTTGTTTGTATGTGCCACTTTGATAGTGGCCCTCTGAGAGCGTTAGAGGTCGAGAATGCCATTGAGAGGTGTCATATGGCTAACGGTAGTAGTCAGACTTGTAACACCTCGTTTCGGCTCACCCGTGAACCGACCCGGAAATGTCACCGGCGACCGAACCGTTCGCTAATCTACTGGGTTCGGTTAAGCCGACCCGGATCTGCCCTCGGTGTCTCAAGATGGAGATGCAAACATGAAATGCATGGATGGGATGCGTGGGTTCTAACGTAGTCCTACATGCATGCTATGATGTACAAGCAAAGACAAGACAAAATAATAAATGAAAAACCAAAAGAAAATATATACTATTTTATAAAAATACGGTAACACATAATAATCTACCCTGACATTCAACCATTATCTCATTCATTTTTACCTGAGCCGAGTCTGTACTCCAAGGCTCCCTACTCATTCATATTTATCAGTTCGTTTCATAACAAGTAATTCACTCAAGCAAACACATCAAAATTATCGTTTACATAACAATAACACACCATCATTATACGTTACACGCGGCAGGTACATGTGTGCGCGGTTCCGTGCTGCTCCTCCGCAGTCCCGACAGCTTTCATCCTTCGCATTTCTCACCTACATATATATAGGAAAACCGTCAGTAACGAGTGTTACCGGCCCGGAAAATAACTAATATCAAACTGGCACAGGAGAGCAAACTCTCCTGTTGAATGAAAACCATATACTTCCTCAAGAACTCTCATCAGGGCACATACGGGAGCCGTCGCCATCGGGTCGACAGCGTCCCCCTATCTTTCACATTCTCATGCCTCGGCCATTTCTCTATTGCTTCTCGCGTCAAATCTCGTTCCTATCCGCCCTCTGCACCTTCCATATTACTCCTGGCCTTGAGCACGAAGGCCGAGTACTCTCAGGCAGTCGCCTTCAGTACCCTTTGAAACCACAAGTCTAGACATGCGCTGCAATGCAGTACCCGTGAACCTCCACACTTCTCCGGGTTTGAGGAACTCAAAGGTGGAGTTGTCAGGATCCCTCGGGAATGAAACGGCCCGCACACCATTCCAGAGCCCACTGTCGACACACACGTGCCCGCTCGCGTAGCACGGTAGTCGGATTTCCCTCATTCAGTCTCTCACAAAAACACGAAAACTATACATATATATAGGTCTGGGTTGGGATTTATACAATAGGCCCGAAGGCAACGTGAGCTGGATCTGAAGTTCGAAAACAAACTCGAGGGATCTCATCCTCGAGGGTTATTAATCCGGAAAATCGTTGGCTAAATGGCCCGAGTTAAGTGGGATTCGATAAAACGCCACTTAACTCGTCCTGCACATAATAAATCAAATACACAAGAGAGTAGCGTAAATCAGAGAACGAGTCCTAAACGGACCTGGTAGAAGCTCCAAACGGGTCCACGCGCCTAGGCGGCGAGCTCCTACACCGTACCTACACAATCAAGCTAAAAACTAACGCCCGCATGATGAATCACATATCCTATAGCATACACACACAATCAACACAATCACACGTCAATCAACACACATCAACCTATATCAATTCTAGCGAGTCTACTTAAGCTAGTTTGATTAGATCATGATTATTACTTAATAACCCTAATTAGTTTCATAACTTCTATTTTTAACACCACACAATCAAACAAATTTCATATTTTTATCCTTAATCAAATCTACATTTATATATATTATTATAACACACAATTCACCAATCCTAGCATGCAATTCTAATAATCAAAACTTTCAAATAATTAAATTAAAATAAATTATACCTCGCGTCGTCGAAAATCGGCGACGGCTAGGGTTTCCGTTTCGTGGCTCGAAACTCGAATTCGGCACCTAGCGGCGTCCGAAGTCCGATCAGATTGGACCGGGTGCGTTCGGCGGATGATCCAGCGAATTTCCCACAAATCCAATTTCCGGCGGTTCCGGCGGTTTTCCGGCGAGTGTCGGCGGTTTTCCGGCGGATTCCGACGGTTTTCCGGCGATGATTTGGGACGGAGCAATCAGGGGGTCTATCGGCACCAGCTCGACGAGCTCGGTCCAATGGTGGTGTCAAACAGGGTAGCCGAGGCGGCGATGGCCGTCGACGGCGGCGTCGAAAATGGGCGGCGGTGGCGGCGTTCTCCGATCGAGGCTCCGGCCGGCCTCGACGGTGGTCGGGACGATGGGGGAAACGTCGGCGACGTCGAGGGGGTGGTCGTCGGGGTCACAGCGGCGGCGGCGCGGCTCGGACGGCGGCGAAATCAGTGGGCGGAGCGTCGCGGCTTGTGGGGCGATTCCGGCGTCGTGGCGGCGCGACGGTGGCCGGGGTTGGTCGGGGCGGCACGGCGACGACACGACGGGGCGGGGCGGCGTCGATCGGCGGCCAGGCGGCGTCGGCCGTGGCGGCGGTGGCGCGCGAACAGGGGCGGCGGCGGTTAGGGTTTGGGCGTGGGGGAGAAAAGGTCGGGAGGAAGAAGAAGTGTGTGCGATGGCATTTTCGTAAATAAGTATTGACTCGATTCCTACTCGAGTCAAAATAATAACTAGTTCGTAATAAATTCTAAAAAAATCTAGAAAAATATGGAAAAATCACATAAAATAAAACAAACACAACAACATCCAAATGACATGCTCTATAACTAATAACCCACCCGAATATAATCCAACGCGTCCTAATTCGTCATTCGGCCCTAAAATTATTTCTACGATCAAACATATAAAAAGAAAAAATACTGCATACTTTCATATATTCAGATAACTCGTATCTCACCATCTTCTCGACGTTATCATCATATATTCAGGTACACCTGACTCTCATCGCTCATAACTCACGGCTGGTCTCGACTCAGCACGCGATTCATGAAACCGACTCGACTCGAACCAACGATCGAACCGACTGGTTCGGTAACGTAAAACCCTGACTCGAATCACGGGTTTTACAAGACTAGTAGACAGAGGTAGAGACATAGGGGTCACTATCATTAGGGTTCACAATAGTGGAGGACGACAGACAATGCTGTGATAATGTAGTTGCAAAGGGTTTCAGTGCATTCCACAATAGACCTTGATCTTGTAGCCCCTACCAACATAGTATGAAGGACCTTACTAGGAGTTCCCTTGTGTGTTCCCAGAGGAGACATCAAAGTGTAAAACCCCGAAAAAAATAATTAGGTCATTTTATTTAGGGTTTTATCAATCTTAGAATGACCAATAAATAATATTTAATTAAATAAATTCTTAAAAATCAATATCATAAATTATCAATTATAACCCATTCATATTCGCTTAATAGTAAGTTTTTAACTTTTCAATATCACACAAATGATATAGTTATAAGTGATTATGTTTTTTTCTATAAAATTTAATGTAGTAACTTCTTAAATTCCACAAATATTAATAAAATTTAATATAATGACTTCTTAAATTCCGAACATATTCTTCTATATAAAGGAGAGTTTTGTTGTTAAATGAAACATCCTCTAGATAGCATGTGAGCATATTTGGCTTTAGAGAAATTACATTCATATTAGGTTCATATGTCGTAGTTGCAAGTTCCTCATCATAATTTTAGGTCCGTATAATTATTTGAAATGTTGTATTTTTCATTTTTGGCAGCTCTGGTCAGCTTGAGCCCAGATTCGACCACCATACATCGAGTGCAACCAGGGTTACCACCATACATCGAGTGCAACCAGGGTCAAGGAATTGACTCAGTCAGACACAGGGCCACACCCTTTAAAAAATTACTATGTGGGAGTCTTGGTCGACTTGAGTTCATATCCGACCACCATGCGCTGAATGCAACCGGGGTCAATGAACTGACTCAATCCGACATAGGGCAGCACCCCTTGAAAGATTAAACACCTGCGCCCATGCCAAAAGGGGTAACAGAGCAATGGGCGCAAAGATGGCTCATTATGCACTTGTGATACCGAGAGGGTGAGTCAATGGCAAATATCGGTAACTACATGCTGTGGAGCCACGCAGCATGTGGGCTCATGCATGGGATTGTAGCTGGATGGGGTGGCCACCCTCCCAACATAATTGGAGCTCAGCATATGCTCATAACTACTAAAAGTCTCGAGAAATGATAATAGGGATTATATGGACTTGTTTCATTTAATTATATGGCTTAGTATTGTTATCACTAACGTGGAATTGCCTCCATAGGTATGAGCATGAAAGGATCGGTAGAGTCGAGACAGCTGGAAGACTTTATTACTGGACTTTTTTGTTCTCGAGATTGTTTCCATAGCAGTGGCATTTTGGTTCGGTTCATGGGACTTAGATTATTCCGAGCATTTATTATATTAACTTTTACGTCAAGAGTTTATTTAAAATCTTGAAAATTACTAGAAAATTAATTTATGAGACACTTAGTTTCATATAGTAACACTTGGTTCGTGGCTCGGAACGGGACATTGTGAGATCCCTCAACGTAGTCCCACATCTAATACCTACTGGGAGAAGATCCTATTTATAAGTGGGAATGGAGCTATAGATCTTTAACTTGGGTTAACCAATTTAAAGAAATGATTTAGGCCCATTACGTTGCACTTTGGGCCAGATTGTTACAAGTGGTATCAGAGCAACCTAGTTCCATGTTAGATGGTGGGCTGGACTATAGACGTTGGCTAAGGCTGCCGGTCACGGGCCAGAGAAGGACGTGTGCTGGGGCTAGCAACAGAGGCTGTGTGTAGGAATTTCGGGGACAAAATTTCCTAAGGTGGGTGGATTGTAAGATCCCTCAACTTTGTCCCACATCTAATACCTATTAGGAGAAGATCTTGTTTATAAGTGGGAATGGACTATAGATCCTTAACTTGGGTTAACCATTTTAAAGAAATGACTTAGGCCCATTACATTGCACTTTGGGCCGGGTCGTTACACCACAGAGTATGCCATAGTGGGAATAGAGAGTGCTACACCAGCGGTGAGACAGGGCACCATGTTGCCGCAAAAGCCCAAGCAGGCCACATGGATAGAAGCAGCAGTAGTAGGGGCCCCAGTACCAGTTGCAGTAGCAATCAAAGCTCCCACCATTAGCAACAGTGACAAAATGGTCAGCAGGTTGATGGTCTCCTAGCCTAGTCTCAGGGGCCAGCAGTGTAGGGGTGATCAGGTGCAGCTGGTTGATGGTCAGCAGTAGAGCCAGTAGGGTGAGAGCGGGCTGAGTGAACAGAGAGGCCTGAGTAGACAGCAGTGCGGCAAGGTTGGCCACAATTGGTGCTGAGAAGTTACTAGTGGCTGAGATGGTAAGTTCCATGGGTAGGCAGATGGACAGAAGGCTAGACAATAGCAAGAGAGGAGAGTGCATGCAGCTACAGAGATGACTTGGTTCAAAATTCAGGTGTCATTACAGGTAAGCTTCTCATTCATTCATCTCCACCTGTTGTGCTATTCGATTTTGGTAGTACGTACATGTTCATCTCTAAGACGGTTTTCAATAAGATTGGAGAGCCTATAGATGACTTACGGTTTGATATGGTAGTATCTACTCCTGCTGGAGCAATATCTACCATTGGAGAGTGTGTGAAGGGTAACATCATTATTATCCAAGGACGAGAGTCCTTTCTTCAGATTTCACAATGTTAGCCATTAGAGAGTTTGAGGCCATCTTTGGCATGGACTGAAATGACTAGGCACCGAGCACTAATTGATTAGCAGAAGAAGAAAATACTATAACGACCATAAATTTTTAACATGCATAGTACCTATCATTACTACTATCATCTTCTAACGCACATGTATGAACATAATTATAAAACAGAGAGGAATAAACCTACTGAGATGGATTAACGCTAATTTACACATAAACTTAAATTAAAAATGTATACTCACATGTATAACTATTTAGTACCTCTCAGCATAAGTCTACTAATAAGTTATCTTGAAACATGCAAATAACATGAACAAAAACTCCATGTGTTGAAAATTCTTCATCCCATCGCTCCTAAAGATCTCCTACCTGTGTGCATACAAATATGTTTGCTCAGTACTGAATATAATAACGAGTCCTAGAACAAGGTTAGAAGTAAGAAAAACAAGGATTAGACTGCAATTCTACTTACAATACACACATCATTCATAATATAACATTCATATAGCATGAATTGAATCTCAATCACACGTTCTTATATATATTGAACATAACATATACTTGATAAACAAATATCAATGAACTGATTATCTTATTAACACTATCATATCCCTTACTAGTATGCCGTAGTAGGTTAACAATAAAAAGCATAACATTAACTTAAAAGCATAGTCATTATAAGCATACTATAGCTGAACTTTTGCACCTTTAAATCATTTTCATGTCTCCTTATGTTTGACCTTTATAACTTAGGAAAACATCTCCTTATGCCCAACCTATGTAGCTTACTTATTTAACTATGGTCTAACCTTTGTGACCTTAAGTCTAGTTTATTATGGTCCACCTTTGTGACCTTTAGCCTTAACTATGGCTCAACCTTTGTAGTCTTTAGACTCCTTAGCTTTGACTCAACCTCCCTAACCGTAAATCTTAACACACACTATCTTCATTACCCAACCTTTGCGTCATGAAGATAGAAACACAAAAAAAAACACAATTTAGAAAGGCATCCTACCTAAAACTCATGGCACTACCATTGTAGCTAGGTGGCTCACCTTTGTATCTCATGGCTCAGCTTTGTAGTTAGGTAGCTTGCCGTTGTAATTAGTTGGTGCTTAACATTTTCACTTTGGAGTTCTGGACGGTGGATTGCTACCAAAACCCACAAACTTGACCCACATGTATGAGGAACAACTAATGATAGCTAGTGCTGTCAAGATAGTGTGGCCTGATCCTTTGTCAGACATTGCTTATGGATAATGCACCGAGGGTGGCGACCTAATACATCTACCGGGCCTCGGCCGTTTACTTGAACTTGAGAAATATGAATTTTAAGCCTAAGTAGTCATTGCTTTGACTTAAGTTGTGAAAAATATGAATTTCTTAAGTCTAGACCCACCATTGCTTTGACTTGGCACATGAAAAACATCATGTGATAAGCCTAGGCCTTGTCATTGTTTTGACCTAACATATATAATACCTAAAACTTAGTGTTATAGTTTTATTTTATTTACTCGGAACATAATACCCAAATATAAAAGCATACATACGTAAAATCATGTTTTGACTAATCCGTTTAAACATTGGCAAAGTGATTATAAAACTCCTTAAACACAACTAAATGGAACAAGATTGCAGTGAAGTCCCGAGCTTCAAGTAGCTTAGCTACTCACTTCCTTGTATAAACAATAATATCTAACTATATAACATAACATAAAATGGACATGATGCTCATACAACATACAAATAATTCTAACAACATATATACTACATCATTCAATTAGTTACTATTTACAGCATAGCAACTATAACATTTATAAAACATGAAGTAAAATGCCCCTGTCTTAATAAATACATACCGCCTAAGATACTCATTCAAAACCTCTGAAATTCAATAGGTAGAAACTAGAGCTCATGGCAATCAATTGAATCCGAGTTCTAGAACAAAAGCTATAATTGTTTTAATCTGTCCTAAAATTATGGTTAGGGTTTGGGTCGGCTCAGGCATATAGACGATGGCAGGGTGCCCTTGGTCTACATTCCAGAAAATTTTCATTTTTCAGCAGTCAATACTGGTTGAACAACTTGGCACTGGAGACTGCATAGCTTGCACGTCACAGCTAGAGCCTGAGGTTTCAAATCTGAATTTATGCATCTTTTACATTTTAGATCCGATTTTAGTGAAACAAAGTTTGCACTTTCAAACTTTCTGGGTGAAAAACTAATGGGTTATAATATGTTTTTATTTGATTAAAACTAACCCTACTTGCTCATGGTTTTTCTTATGTGGATAAACTATATATAATTCATAAACTTGTTCTTATACATGGGACAAACCATGCAAACAATTGTAAATCATTGTTTTATCTTATGATTTGCTTAATTATCATGTTAACCTCATGTTTAACATCAAAACATCGCATCAAACTCAATCATGGATTGAGTACTTATTCTTTAATGACAATTATATGCTATTTTTCCAGCAATAGAGCATGATGACTCATGATATGCATGCATGAACTCCATTAAATTATGGTCTAAGTTTTAATTACTAACCATTAACCCCATGATTTCTCCTAAAATACAAATCCTAATGCTCCCTTCTTTCAAAATAGGGTGAACAAAACTCACCAAAACTCAATGGAGGAAGCGTTTGAAGGCATTTTCCCCACAAAAGAACCAAGGAAAAGGAGAGAATAGGGCTTGGACGTTGCAGCCACAAGGAGAGGGAGAGAAGGACGTGTGTTATGATTTGGAAGGGAGAGACTGTCCAACTCTTATTTGTCTTATGATCCAATTACCCAGTTCCTTACCTATGTAGGAAAAAATATTTAGGTGTTTCTACCCGTTTTCTTAAATCTCCGACCATGTAACCAACTAATACTCCTAATTAATTCTCCACGATCTAGAACACCTCCTCTAAGATAAAAGTAAACCGTGAACTTTAGTGAAGTTGACCCATAGGTACAGTTTAAGTAATACCACTTTAAACATGTTCAACTCCCACTTAATTTAACCTATTGTTTATGTTAAGTCTTTAGCCTCAAGTTAATTCTTATTTCATCCTAACGGACACCTTGTTGGTGATATGGCTTTGCTCACTTGTGACTGTGTCCAACTTTGTCATCATAACTTTTCCCTTTTATTCATTTACTTATTAAATTGTTTCTTCATTAAGACTGAAAAATCTTTGTAAACAGATTATTTTACTTCTTATTACTTTTTTATAAATATCTTCTCTACATCATATAATCTTATTAGTTCAAATGGACCATGAGTCTAGTCATGAGCGTTTGTCCACAAGAAATGTCTTGTTCATCTAGCACATTTTGGATTTTTCTGGTTTGTCCATCCATTTGTAAAAATTATAACTCTCGCCACAAAACTTTGATTGATGTGACTCTTAGTTTGTTGGATTTTGAGAGTTTCCATCCGTCCAAATTTCAAAAATTTAAATTTATTTATTTTGAGGCATGAATTTTTTAATTTTACGTACTCAATATGTCCAATACTCCAAAAATACTTAGATTGTTGGGTATTTCAACCATGGTTGCATAAATCAGAATCGGAATCGGAATCGGTTTTCGAGGGAGTCAGAATCGGAATCAGAATCGGAATCGGTCTAAATCGGCTAGGAATCGGTTCAGTTGAATCGGTCTGAATAGGTCCAAATCGGTCATATATAATATTTGACAACTCATAAAATAAATATATAAAAATTAGATATTGATGTCATTTTAATATTATTGTGTGTATTATATTTTATAATATTTTTTAAGATTTGTTTTGAATTATTTAGAGTTAGTTATTATTTTTGACTCGAGTCAGACACGAGTCAAGTTTTAATTACGAGAATGCCACTGAGTGGTATTTCCTTCCTCGCCTTCTCTCTCCCGCATCCGCCCTCCTTCCCCCGCCGCCGCCGCACCCCTCCCCCCAGTCCCTCCCCGCCCTGCGCCCGCCGCGCCCGCGCCCCCTCCCCCAGACCTGCCCCACCCGCCCAGCCCTCGCCCGCCCCGCCCAGCCCTCGCTTGCCGCGCGCCGCCCCCCCGCCTACCCCGTCTAGCCCCGCCAGACTCGCTCCTACGCCCGTCACGCCGTGCCCCCCTCCCCCCAGATCCGCCCCACCCCGCCCTGCCCTCGCCCGCCGCGCCTCGCGCTTGAGCCTGCCGTGCCCCGCCTCCCCCCTCCAGCCCCGCCAGCCTCGCCCTGCGCCTGTCGCGCCCCCCTCCCCCCAGAATCCGCCCCGCCCCGCCCCGCTCTCGCCCGCCGCACCTCGCCTTGCGCCTGCCGTGCCCCGCCTCCCCCAGCCAGCCTCGCCCTATGCCCGTCGCTCCCCGCCCCCCTCCCCCCAGATCCAACCCGCCCTGTCCTCGACCGCCCTCACCGACCGCGCCTTGCCTTGCGCCTGCCCGTAGCCCGCCTCCCCCCGCCAGCCTTTCCCTGTCCCTCCCTGCCACCGCCGCCCCGCCCCGCTCCGTCGCCCGGAATCGACAGATTTGGGCCGATTCCGAATCGGCTCGAATCGGTCGGAATTGGCTTGAATCAGCCGATTCACGGACTGATTCGAGGAAAATCGATTCAATAGGTTTTTTGAATCGGTTTCCTCCGATCCAGATTGAATCGGGTGATTCCGATTTATGCAACCCGGATTTCAACTACAGCTTTGCCTCAAGAAGAACATCAAGATCTCTTTTTAGGTCAGAGGCAGAGATAGAGGTTGTATTTGATCTCATATTTACAGACACATAGGCTGACTGATAGAGGTTGTGAGGTATTTCTAGCCACAATAGTGGCCGCCACAGAGTAGTCGGGCCTAGTGTTGTCAGATATTTCTATTGATAGGGGAGTTTTCATACGTATTGCTAGAGGTACCTTGTAACGACCCGCCCGAACCGGACCGGGTTTTACTCAAAAATATAGTTAATGTAAATGTAACATTCCGGGAAATGAATTTGAAATACAGCAAATAAGTCTCGCAACATATAATATAAATTATAACAATAAATCATGTTCTCTAAAATATAAAATAACGGTCCCACAGTCTCGGACCATTTCCCATAGCTACATTTATAACACAAGAGAATAATAAGGAAGTCCAACTTTTTTATTATCGATTCACCATACCTAGGTTGGTAAAAGAACCACCAACCACACTTCTATTCTTCAGTCCAAGCTGCTCACTTGTGGAGGCAATTCCACGTTAGTGATAAAACCACTAAGCCGTATAATTAAATGAAAGTCAATATAATCCCTAATATCATTTCACTCTGTTTTTTATTATCATTTCACAAGTCTTTTAGTAATTATCTCTCCGGTCATTCTGAGATTAGTAATTTATCTCTCAGATCATTCTGAGATTCGTAAAGAGTCATCTCCCAGCTCATTCTGAGATTAGGTGGTCTCCCAGGTCATTTCTGAGATTAGTCATTGTCTCCCAGGTTCATTCTGAGATTAGAAATTTTCTTCCAGCTCATTCCTGAGATTAGGTGGTCTCCTAGGTCATTCTAAGATTAGTCATTATCTCCTAGTTCATTCTGAGATTAGAAATTGTCTCCCAGCTCATTCTAAGATTAGGTGGTCTACTAGGTCATTCTGAGTTTAGGTGCCGACAAAGGCTACCAGTTTGGGGAGAAAATGCAACATTTTAAATAATTATACTAGTTTGGAAAAATACAACATTTCAAATAATTATACGGACACACATAGTAATTTTAAAGGTGTAGGCGGCCCCATGTCGGACTGAAGGTCAATTCCTTAACCCCGATTGGGTTCTAGCGCATGGTGGTCGAATTTATGGCGA